>JARWCS010270266.1:0-13216 GCA_034783895.1 Geukensia demissa
ACATATCCAAATTTCAAATCATTCCTTTCATGTTGTCAAAAGTTATTGAATGGAAACCATTCTTGGGACGTACGGACGTACGTACGAGGGTAACACTTAATGCCCCGGACCGCCTAGCAGCGGGGCATAAAAAACTTAATCCAATTGCACAAAACATCTCAATTAATTTTTTTTCCACTATGAACTCATATCAACTCATTCAATTTCTAGTATTCTGGTATTTGAGTTAAAGATTGAGTATTATACATGAAAGTGAAGTTCAAACAGCCAAAAATTATTTATTTTCCACTTAAAATGTTTCAACATTACTTACAATGAGAACAGCTGGGGTGGAGAGAAATGAATACTGGTATTTTTCTCTCTTTTCTTATTTTTTTCTTCATAAATTTTAACAAATTTACACCTACACCTGGTACTTGACCCTGATTGAATCACACCTTTATCGGGCTCCCTAAATACTTTACAATATTCTACAAATGATTTAATTCCAATTGATCTTTATACAGCTTATCTTACAAGTATCATCACCTTAGATAAGGTTAGAGATCTTATCTGCGAACCCTTACAACTCACATCCCAAGAAACCTTATATCATTTTAATCTGAACAAATTTCTAAGTGTAAAAAAAGCCTACAGATATCACATTATGACCATATCATGTGATGAAACTGATCACTGACAAAAACCGAAGATCAAATACATGTCAATTTGTGCCTGTGGTGCGACTGGTGTTAGTTCTCACCTGTAATGTTTTGATAAAAATCCTATAGTTTGGATTTTATATCAATAAAATATTCTATTCTATTCTATTCTATTCCTGTATCTCACCTGTGCCGACACACGAGAAAGCTCGTTATCAGTAGCAAGCTGTTCCTTGCTGTGCTTAGATTTAGTGTAGAAGAGCCAAGACCTAAAGATACCTGTGTCATTTTCCCCTACAGATATTTGAGAATGACAATTAAGTTACACCACACAGTGCCTGCAGGTACCCTGTGGCTACCATTCTCCCAAGGTCCTATTTCAGTGAAACTGATACATGACAATATTTCCCTCATACATCATTATAAGATAACAGTGCACTGCGATTAACAAACAAAAAACGACTGAACTGATATCTTGTCACAAGTACAATACAGAGACAAACCAAAGCCAGAACCATGATACATGATACCAATTATAAAGTGTGAATAAATTTGTTCTCAAGAATATTGAATTAATAACTCATAACTCAAAATTTTATAAAAAGATAATATAAGTGTATACCTCACACAAGCAATAAATTTTTTATCTTTGTAATTTAAACATTTGCTACTCTCTATTTCCTTTTCAGTTTCTGAAGCTGTTTAGAAACCCATGTCAAATATGATTTTTACCGTAGGATGCAAAAAAAAAAAATGATTGTAAAATCAATAAAAAAATTTGTTTTCAAAGATATCCAATTTTTTTTTATAAATCACCATATATTTCTGTGAAACATTCAATTTATGAATGTATTTGTCAATTGCATCTAACAATAAATTTTGATTTTCTGCGCAAAATTTTCAAATATCAGATGGAAATTGAAGAATTTTCCCAACATTAAGCTATATTCATGATGGAATCTAATTTATCGTTTGAATATATATACCATAGGGGTCGATTTGCCAATACTTAACTACAGTAAAGCAATTAGCCTGATCAATACACATAATTAACAAACAGAAACCCACAGCTTGGTTTTCCTGAATGGAAAAAAAATCAATGTAAATATGGAATTCTGATGAAATTAAGTAGAATAATACAGCTTTGACATAAGAGAATGCCTTGACTAGGTCAATTTTGCATCTTATAAAAGTTGAGAAAGCCCCTAGCTTACCATTCACGGAAATATACTGAAAGAAGGGTTCTTAACTTTTTGACTGGCAAGTGGAATTTATTTTTGACTCGCCACTTGGGCAACTGGACATATGAAATAATTATGCCCAGCCCTGTTGAAAACATATAAATAAATGAGTAGCTTTCACTGCAAGAGTCAGAGAGAAAAATTATTCAAGAAGATTAGTTTTTGTTAAAAGTATTGTGTCTTTCAGATATTTTTATACTTCTCAACATATAGAATGAATGTATTGCTTGAAAAACATACAAACTCAAATTAGGACTTGGATTCAAGGACACATGTAATGAATATAGTCATCAATGAGTCTTTACAGACAAACTAGCTATGTGGTCACCTCTTTTAAGCAGTCACTTGACATGTAAGGCAACCTTTTCATATTCCTATTCTTTAAGAGGTCACTTGCCTTAAATGGCCACTTTTTCTTCTTCCCAAAGGTGACCTTCTAATACAAGTTTAACTGTACACTGGAAACTAACAAATTTTCAAAATATTGGCTGATGAAATTTTATCTCTTGTGACATTTTCTCATGTTCTATCATCAATCAGATGACCCTTCTCTTAAACCTAGTAACATCCTGATCCATGTGACAAACCATTGACGATATCTACTGTTTAGTAATGAGACTTGTTAATTGGAAGACTTATAGAGGATCACAGTTGTTGCCCAAGCAGAAGCGAGAGGATTACGCTTGTCTCTAGACAGAATAATGAGAAAATAGCAACACTTTCCTAATAACCCTAACAACACTGTAATCTCTGATAAAACTCTACTCATCACAATGTCATGACAAAAAATCGAATTGATTTGTGAAAATGTCCTTTAACAAAGATGTGTAAATAAATCGGCATATGGTTCTAGACTCGATCCTCATAAAATTTTGCCTGTCTATTGATCTAATAGGAAAAAACCTCTTTTTTATTCCATAATAAAATATTGATAACCCATACTAAAAACAAAACTATAAAACACGCTCCAAAACTTGCTAACCATATCAACTGATCATCTAATAAGCCCTTTGTTCAATAAAACCAATTGTACCTGATGTAAAATTGGTAATGTACACCTAAAAGCCATTGATTTAGACCTAAAACAGATTACTCTAGATGGAAGAAAATCCATATTTTCTTTCAATATCATTTAATTACTCAGAATGCAGAACAAAAGCTTGGAGAAAGCCTGTTTTTGTGATACAGAATCCAATAATCCACCTTCAAGCTAATTTTCAATTTTCCGCCAATTATTTTTTAAGATAATTTGAGGTTGGATTTGCAAATGTTTCAGTCACATACAAGATAGAATGCTTAATTAAAATACCATGGTTAATAAGTTATTGTTCTCTAATTTTAGATAATATTTCTACTTGACAAGATTTTGTCCAAAATTTCCTAATTTATAAGGAATATCAATGTGCAATTCATGGGTACTTAATGTAGAACATCAACTTGACATTTCTGTTAACTTATGGTATATCACTTTCGATAGCTTGGTATTTGTGTTTAAGCAGCAATCTTACCAGAAATTTTTTCCAAAATATCTATTATTGAAGATTCAAATTTGAAAATTGGAAAACTTGATTTGTTCAACATTGAGATAATTACTTTACGACTTATCCATTCCCGTTCCATTGCAAACCTGTACATCAATTCATCCACGGATGAATCACAACATCTTTATAACAAATTATTTTTTGATAACTTGACTAATGGCTTATTTAGGAAGCAGCATGATGTCTGATCGGAGACTCAGAATACCAAAACACAGACCTGAAAAGTGGAGGACCGGATTCACCAAGCTTCATTAAACCAGCGGAAATTGACTCCAATAAAACAAGAATAAAGGGGTATAATACAAGTCATAAACCAGGAAATTTGATATATACCCACAAATTACATTCTCTGTACACTATGTTAATGAAACTGTCTTTTTACAACCCCAAGTCTACAAATTTAACCCATAAACTTCAATCAAGTGTCACCAGACAATGGAGCATCAAATTTTCTTAACCAGTAAATTAAGGCTTTGTGATCAATTCTACTATGGGTGAGAGATGAACCGATTTTGACAGGTAATTACCGTTTTATGAAGGTAATTACCTTTTAAAGTTAATTATTTTTTAATCCTTGATATTCATTTCGGAGATAATTTGGATAAGTTAAGTTTTGAATCGTGGGCCTGTGCTCTGACACCTTCTACGCCCCGAGTTCTACTATTCAAACCTTATTAAAGACTATCTATGTAGTGACAGCTCATTAAATGAAAAGACCACTTCTTTGCTTTATCCCTGTTAGTCCACTGGAATGAACTAATTATAACCATAACGGAACTAATCTCATTTTGGTTTGGACTCCGGTCCATTATTGAAGGACGTAATGAAACCTGTCATTTAGTGGATGGCTGTGTCATGGGCAATCATGACTATTTCTTATATAAGGTTTTGGAAAACCTTGAATGTTGAATGAAGTTACTCTCCGTGAAAATTTTCTACTCACCAAAATAAGTTTTTTGGTGTCATTATCAACGACTATGCTGGTCACTCAGAATTTGAAAAACATATCAACTGGTCTAGATTTAAAACAATTCCTCCACATTCTTATTTTTTTGTTCAGCAAAATCAAACTTGTCCAGGAATTTGCTAACAACAATATATCACTGGGTATTGTATGCTGCTCTGACAAGACCTCTATTTGCTTGAAACTCAAAATTTTAACAGAAGGCTAACATTCAATACATCTCTAAAAGTTCATCCCCATTATATTACTCATTCATTTTGGTAATTCCAGATCAATAGCCTTTCACAAGTTGTTAAAATTCATGAAGGGGGTGTCACTTGACAAATATCTCAATTATTTGTGAAATTTGTCTTCAAGGTGCTTAATTTCATACAAGTATCCTCCAAACATAATAACCAACTCCACATTCCAAAACCTGATCCTGCAATCATTATACACCTAATTAAATTCATTAACATATCAACTGCTTTAATTATGATGACCTGCCTCTAGTGACCATTAAACTCAGGACATCAAAGAAAATCAATACCTCACTGGACATTGGTAAATAAAACTAACCCAAAGAGAATAAATTTGTTTCTTCTATTGGCAGTTTGATCTGCACAAATTGTGTTTATTTAATCAAATACTTTCTGGTTTGAAGATGGCCCCATTTGTTTATTTCTGGCAAATCTTTTGGTATTGTGTGTCTTGAAGTGGAAGATTTTGTTTATATTTCCCAATACAAAAATGATGGACCATGTGGTCAAAAATAAACAAAAGTTCAATGAAATTTTAAATAACAAACATGACAAGTTTGACATAAGATTTGAATATGAAGTATAGGATTTTAAACTTTATAAACCCATCAACTTTTATAAATGGACTTGATCATTCATAAAAATGTATATTTACACAAGAAATGACCTTATAGGGAGACGTACAAGGATACGAGACTTGAGTCTAATTGGATAGAGGGATTACAAAATCTTCTTTGTCTTTTGCAGACAGTTTACTACTTTAAGATCAAGGTCTTTAATGAGTTATCATTCTGCGTATACCCCCTGCTGATTTCCAACTTCCCTGGGGTCTGACATTTTATCTTAAACTACCAGCAAGGTAAATGTAAACTTCAGCTTAATTGAAAAGAAAACTCTTTTGACCCTTTTCTGTTTAGGATTAACTTGTTACATTGTATGATGGAATGAAAGTGGGAATGGTTTGTTTATAGGCAAGGGTGGTTTCCCCTCTACCCGTTCCTTTCCCATTCTTCCAATACTTGCACCTTTTCTCATATTCTCTCATTTTACACCTGTGCAGACTCATTTAAAAAAAAAACCAAAGACCACCTTTACAAAAAAACGAAATTGAAAAAATTGTATCTTAAATTGCAAATAAGTAGCCACTTTAACAGGTACAAGTACACTTTGAAAAAAATTATCTTACCATAAGTCATGAAATAGACATTTATAATTAGTCAGATCAAAAATATCCAAATCAGATATGCAGTTGAAGACTGATTTACATGTCAGAAGCATGTAAGGCATGTTTTATTGTTTACAAGACTATTTAACACATCTGTTTAATCTGAATTCCAATATATCTACCAGGCATTCATCCCACAGACATACAATTTGAAACACGTTCTCCTTTCTACATGTTTTTTACAGCTTGCATTGTAATTATAATAGAATGAATTTTATAACTTAAACATATAACATGATATCACCTTTGAAAATGCACTCATTAATTTCATGTTATTATTTCATATTATAATATAATTATGAGGTTTTCAATTTCCTTCGCCACATGCCAAAATTGAAAGGTATATAAAAACAAAAATTAGTTGGGCATCCAGCATCAAATACAATCATGACAACATGCCATACAATTACAGAACTCAAAATGTTGACGACAAAAAAATTAAGGACCCAGTGGCACTAAGAAGACTGTTATCATGTCTTGAAGTTGACATAGAAAGGTTCTTGACTAACTGGAAATGTGATTTTTCCTTCACTTTAAAAATAGATGTAGCATGACTTTCCACGAAGACAACCATCCACCAATTAACAGTAAAAGTTAAACTTCTACAGGTCCCATTATGGCTTTCAATAATAAACTGGAGTCCCATAATGGAAGCTGTAAAAGGCCCCATTTTAAGGGTTAAGTAAACCCTGTACTGGTATTTAAATGGTCCATTACGGGTGGAATTAGGGTAAGGGTTAGTTGTAATCACAATTTATTCTGCTCCTAAGAAAATATGTTGCTATTGCCTACACTAACTTACACAGAGTAAGCAAAAGAGAAAAATTTTCTCCAGAGCAGCATCTCAGAGAAGGCATCATTTTTCTCTGCAGTGGATAGATGTATAGAAATTTCAGTTGACAGGTAAACAAAGCAATGTTACTTATAGGACAGGGTACCTAAAATAAATGGACAAAACTTTATAGGGTGGGTTTGGGGGTCCCTAATCTCCTTCAACTTTGTAAATGTAATTTACAATGAGGATGTAATCACAAGGGTGAATTCAAGATTTTAAGTTCTAATTGTTCTGAAATCAACCCCCCTTAGAAAATCAACCATGGCAAAAATTCTGCACAATAACTTACTAGCGATTGGTACAGCACTGGACATATCATCACACAGAATGCTCCTTAAAACTTATATATTTCATACATACCTCTACTAAAATATAGTAGTAGTTGTCGACAATTTTGTAAAATTTGAAAGAATCGTCAGGTATTCCTTCCTCAAACACCATCATGTTCATTTTTTAACAAGTTTAAAATTAGATAAAATTATGTAAAATCTCTATGTTACATGTTCAAGTACTGTCATATCCTCAGTAGTTCCTTCCTGTTAGCTTTATTTCAATTTGTGAATTTTCCAAAAATTCGTTAAATTTGATTTCCTGTCAAGTTTAAAATTATCCTTTCTCTATGGAAATCACCTTGGGTTATTTTTCAGGCACTAATCTCTCTCTTCCTTTAGTTCAATATTGTCAAAATAGTAAATAAACCACTTTACAGCTTTTTTTCATTAGTGAAAATATATCATATGTCCATATATCACGCTGATAAAAAAATGTTCACCTCTCTATGTAACAGGCAGATAAATATCAGTAATCAAATTGTTTATGGAATACCGACTTCCCTCCTCAAACTTCAAGCAGCATATGATAACATCTCCATAATTTGTTAAACCACACTGGCTCAACCTCTAATTAACAAGATCTGATTACTCTTGTCAAGTTGTAAATTTCTATCAGTCAATGAAAATCTAACAGGTTGTAATATAGTAAAATAGGTGTCCACTTGCGGATTAAAGTACTGAAATTGTTAAACAAATAGAAATTGATTTAACTTTTAAATTGATGAAGTTGTACCAACACAAGTTCATTCATAAATGTCAACAAATCCTCAAAAGTCAAACGAAACTGACGAAGCTGTAAATTTCAAACGCCTGTATCAACCAATACAAAAAGTATTAATGAGAAATGTTTTTCTGCCAATCATCTAGATATAACCCTCCAATCAATAAGGTAATTTTATCACTACCAATGACAGCCAGAGCCAATATCCACTTGTTTGACAATGTTTAACTAACAAAATCTTCCAATCAGTTTTTCTATAGAGAGTTCTGTTGCTCGATTTCACTTCCGTACATTATATTAATTATTGATGAAATCGAGCGTCACAAAATACTAATTGAATAAGTATGATACATATATCAAATGTGAAATGATAGTAGATGATCAATTTCTATAAATATTTCATTCCTTTTTCAGACTGACTAATGTCATATTCTACATTCCAATAATTTGTTACACAAAAATCTGTTACATCAGCTGCATATTACTGTAATTTTTTTAGTTTTTATGAAAAATATTCAAACTGTTCCGGACACTAAAAATTCCTTTTTTAAAGTTCCAATCACCATCAGTTAACATATATATGCCTTGATCAAATGTAAATCATTATTTATGAAAACAAACAAGAAAAGTTCAAGTTAGCAATTCCCACGAAACTGGAATAAATGAATAATTCAAAGCGACAATGGTCAGTTCCTAAATGACATCTGGCTGCACTATTATCTGGACAATGAGGTTTAATTAACACTCCGATCATCAGCATGTGTAACTAAATTGTCAACTGATCCCTGCCACAGCTACCCACCAATTAAAAATGTCACACGAGACCAGATTGCATTTTCTTAAATATGATGAATGTTAATCAACTATTTACATTTGTCAGATCAATGCAAGTGCTATTCCGTATGTTTTGTAAAAGATTTTGTTTTATCGTCACAGAGAGCGTGTCATCCAAATCTCAGGACAATACTAGAAATAATAAATCATTAATCGGTGAATTTGTTCGATTTTAATCCCACTCCACGACAAGCTTCCTTCCTATCCCTTTTTCCATCAATTAAATTTCAACAATTGAAACTTTCTTCTCAATGTCAACCGACTTTAATTGAAATGTTATGTCTTCAAATGTTAAAGAGCATATAACAGATGAAATTGACATGTGCCGATATTTACATCAGCTGACAAATTTACCTGGGGTAAAAACTACCTAAAAGTTCACCTTTCAGAAAAGGTAAACAAACCCACATGGACGGTTGGGAGCATGTGCTAATGTAATCAACTTATTCATTCAGGCATATACTATAATTGGCCGCAGACAGTTTAACCCTTTTACCTCACAATGACAGCTTTGGCTAATTAGAACCGCTGTGCAATTAACTAGGCAAATAATTACACTGATTATATATCAAAACCCTACTCTGTATCATTATTTAGCTAATGAAGGAAATTTCGTCCCTCGAAAAGTTTATAATATAAGCACAGCATATTAAAATCACAATCTTCTACTTAAAGAATCTTCAGATACCCAGTAATTAATAGATAATAAAAGGTAACCTATAATAAATTTCAAGCGAAAAAATAAGAGAATAACATTTCAGCAGTTAATTTCCAAATTTTAAGCATTCATTTAAAAACTGTATGAAAACTAGTTATCATCATTATATTTAGGTTTCAACATAAACTTGGTTGAATCCCAATGGGCTATTGGCATTAATAAAATAAATGAACATTGTTGAATTTCCAACTTCTATTACAAGCATAACCATGAAAATTTTGGTAAGATTCTGGAAAGGTGGCAATAGAGTAGAAACCCCCTGCAGGTGCCCCTATAACTGAGTTAATAATTAATTATCATTATTAATACCCAGGTGATTGCAACAGATGGTCAATAATTGAATGGTCATTTAGAACCAAATGTCACACCATTAAGTGTAATCAAGTTTACAGGTCAACTAACACAATACAATCCATTTCTGACCTCAATCAATATTTGTATTTCACAAGTTCATTCATAAATTTTAAATATACCCAAGTGTTTTTTTTTATAACTAGGTCGATTGTCATGTTTTATTTTGCATTGTGGGGGCCTTTTGGTTTGGAATGTGCAGTTCAATATTGAAGACTGTAATGGAACCTGTGGAAGTTCAATTTCAATTGTTAATTGGTTGATGGCTGTCTCATGGACAATCATGTTACATCTCCTTTTTTTATAGTAATATTCTTAAATTCTAAAAGTACAAAATATTCATATTTTTCAAAGATAAAAAAATCATAAAAAATGAAATAAGCCAAAAATAATTAATGATAAATTTTTGCCATCTTTAGAAATGTTGCACGACTATGAATACACACATTTTTGAACCAAAGTGAACAAAGTAATATTGACTTATAATCCCTATTTAAAACATTATGTTTACATGTTGCATAACAAATCAAACTACTCCATTAGCTAATTTTCTATATTTGTATCAAATGACAATATCTTGATGACACATTACCTTGATGAAGCTGATTAAGTTGTACCTGTCCCAGGTGTGATAGATAACATATTAGACCAAAAGTCAGGAAGCTAATTTAGTGATGGTACTATTACACAAATTGCAGGTGGAGATGACCTAGCATAAGCCACCCTCCAAATTTTAAAAAAATACAATTTTTCCATTTTTTTCAGGGTTTTCTCCGTTTTACTCCTTATGGAAGCTTCATATACTCAAAGCAGTGATAATCACTCCTTTCTGAGGTTAGTCCTTACCAGCCCTGATCTTGCAGTATAATTACCAACAAAAAGAATAATTTGAATTTGTAATCTAAATCAGCAAAATAAATACTAAGATTTCTTCAAAATATTGCAGATCACAGTTAAATCTAGCGAATAGAGACTTGTCATCATAAAGTTTATCAAGGTGAATTGGAGATCCTCGAACAAACAAAGGAACAGATGCCCCAATGACAGGTGTGTCAACATGGCTAGGTAACAAATGTATTCGAGTGTCCATTTTGGAGATAATCCAATTGTCACCATTCCTAACTGGACCCCTGTATCCCTGGTCAAAATAAGGAACCAGATATTTACATATCATTATTCTGTCATCTTAGTGACATCTCTGATGAATAAAAATACCAATGTTTATTTAACATATAATTCATCATAATTAATTTGACCAACTTCATAGATATGTCTATCCTTTAAAGACGCATGGCGATCCTAAATCCTGGTCATGTGGTTCATCACCTGGTTCCAATATATCAATGTAAAATTGTTCTGTAAAATGTAGAATTAAACAAGTTCAATTTAATTCTATTGTTTGCTGAATAATCAAATTCATAAGGATATGCCTATTCTTGACAAGAAAGCTGTTACCTTTTTTCTGAAGTACCTCATAAAGAAATTTTATTTGAAAATGTGGTGAAATTAAATATTTTCAAACTCCAATTTTTACTCTTTTTATTAGTTTCCCACAGCTATTTTATGTAATAAATTTCTAGAATTGAAACTTTACAGCTTTTATTTTAAATTGGTTTCATTTTAGACTGTCACTGGAGTGCACTAACTACCAAAAAAAAAAAACGCACACACACAAAACAATGACCTTAACAAGCAAAAACATTTAAACAAATTAAGATCAATATTACCTTTGCTAAATACACGGAAAAAGTTCATTCATAAAAAATTACATTCATCAATGAAAATAAAAACACTTTACTATTAAATGTAATACTTAATTAGGCGAATCTGACACAACATAGGGGTTTCTAAAGGGGGATATTTTGGCAGAATTCTACTCTCAAAATTGGTTAAGTTTTTCAATGAATTTATGAGAATTTTTTGTAGGAATAACAAATGAAGACACTTTCTCACTTCTTTTTTTCAAGCACCAAACCATGAAGACCACTGACAAATCACAACACCCATCAGGACCCTCCAACAGGTGCAACACCAAATTGGAGACTAGAAGTTACCAGCCACACTCAGGGTCCATTAGTTCGAGCCTTCTGCTCTTACTGAACCACCAGGCTGGTGCCAGTGTCAAACAATCGATACTTGTATACTTTAAAAGTATGTCCTGTTCAAATACCTCCGATTTCAAAACATGTTTACATAACGAATTAGAATAACAAATTGATACAGATTTACTACATACAGACATGAAACGGGTTCAACAGAATATATTCTTTTCATGCCCAGATAAAGCCATTACACTGTAATTTTTATAACCAAGTTCAATTGGTGCCATTTATATAAGTACCAGCTACCTTACTTACTATGTACAAGTTCGATGGGTAAAGTTTGTATCATATCATCTATATACTTTTATATAGATTATAATATTATAATCATTTCTTACGAAACAATATTTATTTTTAACATTTTAGGAAAACTTATATGGGATTAACTTCAGTGAGAAACTAAATCATGGAACAGAAGGGTTATTCATTACTACAAATGCTGCTCTTCATCTGTGGCCACCTTACATCTTAGCTTTAAGACCACATTAAATAATGTGCAGGCTAGTTATAAGACTGTATTATAATGATCTCTCTAGCAATGTACTGTCTAGCTTTACGACTGCATTGATATAACAAACAGCACTGCCTAGCATTAAGACTGCTTTGTGTAAGGAACTGCCTAGCTTTAAGAGTGTTAGGCAGTTCATTACACTTTGCTTTAAAACTGCACTTAATAATGTACTTTCTACCTTCAAGTCTGTACTATGTAAGATTAAGTCCAGTTTAGAGACTGCACTATATAATGGCTTCCTATTTTAGTTTGGATATGAGTACTTTCTATTTACTTTGTCTGGGTCTTCCTATGTAGTGGTTTTAATACTGCTGATGAGTGGTTACTTCTTAAAACATGTGTAAAGCATAAAAATTTGCAATACTTAATCTAATTTTTTTTCTGTATATACAGGCTAGCTTTAAGACTACCCCTTTGTAGAAAGTCTACAATGTAGCTTTAACTATAGCTGTAATTGTATAGAGAAAACGGTACCTAGCCAATTGCATATGGTATCCTGGTTTTTCATATTTTGGACAAAAAACTGATTACAACTTCCATTTATAGACTTATTACTCTCTGTTGTACTTTGACACCATCTCATATGACTTGGAGGTGGTTGTTAACATTAGTTTCTGATTGTATACAATTGAAATTCTTGACACAGAATGTGTAATAGGGCTGCTTTAACTTGTTTGTAACAATCAAGATGGTCAACAACCTGTCAGACACAGGAAATAGCTCATTATGTTTATTCTACACCCAGTACTAAATCACTTTCATTAAATCATTATAACATATCAATACCAGGATGATTGGTAATCTATTTTAATGATATATACCAGTATGACCAATTTGCCTGTTTACATTCTCAACAGAGGTAAAACGTGTCCTGGTGGACACAAATGCCCCCGCTCGGCAAACAGGAAGTAGATGGACGACAGATCTGAAAAGGGGAGACACGGTACAACTCACCATTATA
>JARWCS010270377.1:0-13214 GCA_034783895.1 Geukensia demissa
ACTAAAAGATAAAACGTAAACAAAAGGAACAAAAGATTGGAATCCACGAACTCCTTTACAAAACAGGAGTGGGATCAGGTGCTATAACTCATTAATTTTATTTATGACTATGTTTACTCGCTATTGTCAGGTCTTAATATTTTGATTTATATATTTACATATACGCACATAATGCTTGTCATACTTATAAGGATGAGCATATTAACCTTGATTTTCAACAACAGTTTTCATCGTTAGGAACTTTCAAGTAAATTCAAATTTTGCTATTTTAAGATTATTCTAGATGATTGCCTTTCAATTTCTTACAGTGTTCATTTTAATAGTGCTTTTATTTCCTTTTTAAAATGTTTCATTCTTACAGTTATGACCTAAATGGTCTTTGTCTGCATTTATATAATAAAGTATAAAGTATATAAATAGCTTCTAATTTTAACCAGTGATTAGATATTAGCCTATTTGTGTCCTTGCCTACTGATCGCCTGTGTCTTGTCTTGTGTTACATATCTTTTTTGCGTGTTATATGTGATTATGTAAATGTTTATGCCGGTTGTAAAAGCTCTTTAGAGCTTATCTTTGTTGTTTTCTTCAAATAAATTTTAAATGACTTGACTTCTAACGAACAATAAATTAGCTGAAAAAAGGACTGTAGATTATTCCGCATAAGCGAAGTTTAACAATATTTATCTCGTATGTTTATGTTATTACGAACAACGCCAAGAAACATAAACATGCATTTTGAAATCCTTTAATTAAATGAGAATGCGTTTGATCTTGAAATCCGAAATATATCTTTTAAAAGATGGCCGTCATTTTGAATCCTTTATGTTCACCTTGAATAATTGCTCCTTCGGTATCTTCGAATTCCTTTTAAAACCCAGCAGAATTATTTAGACAAGTTATTGTTACCTAACTGCGAAGAGTCATTGATTCTCTTGTTTGGTAATAAATTTGTAAATGCATTAAAGTATACCAAACGAAATTTGCCACAACAACGGTGAATATATCATATTATATATCTTTGGAATTCTAATTTTTTGCCGCAGCTGATGCCATAGTTAAAAATTCATTTTACCTGGAAATAAAAAATTCCCCATAGGGTGTAATGTTAATTTTTTCGACTTTATAAATTTACTTCATTTTGTTTGTTTAATCAACCAATGTTCTCGGGCAACAAGACATGATCAAATTTTTATTTGTTAGGGTTTTTTGACAGATAAAAGATTAAATTTTAAGAATATAGTTGCATTATATTCTTGCTTTAACACTGAAGCGCGAAATTTATCTATGAAAACATGCCATTTTGAGACAGATTTTTTCAATGTCGAAAATTTAACATAGAGGGGTAATGGGAAATTTTTTTGTGCTAAATATAGCTTAAATTTTAACTGCAGGATGAGTTGCGGCAAAAAATTAGAATTCCAAACATATATAACATGACATACTTCATAGCTGAAGTTTCGATATATTTGGACTTAAGTCGTGGCACATTTTGATTGGTGTACTTTAGGGACCAAACAATGAAGAATGATAGGAGTTTTTATGCTCGAACAATATTTATTTCTAACACGACTTGTCGAAAAAAAATTCTATTTTGAAATAGAAAAAAATAACTGTGCTTACATTAAATTGTAAATGTTTAATGAAACTGGGCGGCTTGAAAAGTTAGCGATTTTAACCATTTAAATCATCAAAAGAAAAAAATAACATAAATGACTTTACATTCGCTAACATAAGAGGGAAAATTGAAAGAGTGTGTAACAAATGAGTTCACAAAACAACCGTTTTAATTTGACACATGCGGTTTGAAATCAATAGCATGTTTCATGTCTTTAGAAAATCTTATGAAAAGCTGACCTATTAATGTCCATACCCCATTATTTGTGTAACGATTTTGTTATGTTTGGAATAAAAATGTTTAATCGGATCTCGTAAACTGTAATTCGAAAAAAAAGTTTATTAGGAAAATCTGTTAATGTTTTTGCCTAAATCTACAATCAAATTTCAAATAAATGCAATAAGTGTTAAGAGAAAAACGAGTAGTTGAATATTACATGTAATAAAAATAATATAATTATGCTCAGTATCTTTCTTCTTATTTGTTTTCT
This sequence comes from Geukensia demissa, assembly GCA_034783895.1. Lineage (NCBI taxonomy): Eukaryota > Metazoa > Mollusca > Bivalvia > Mytilida > Mytilidae > Geukensia > Geukensia demissa. The sequence continues at coordinate 2,106 of JARWCS010270377.1, forward strand.
GTAAAAATTCGCATATTTCCCATATAATGCCGTAAAAACGGCAAATAGAATTTTCTTCCAATAAGCAGTCAGTAATAGATTTAAATGAAAAACATAATCTTCCAAGTCAAATTATTGGTCCCTAAAAATAAATTATTTAATTTGACGGTTAAATCACTTTGTTTCTAGAAATACCCTTGTTTGTATGACTTCAAACCTCTCCAAAATAGAGTTTGTCTACTTCAAGTAAAACCCTTATTTTTCTTTTTTAGGTTATCAATGTATTCGGCATGTTCGTGATTGTTATAAGTAATAACTGAAAGGTTAAGCACGAATAAATGAAAATTTTAGTGAACGGGACCCTGAACGGGAATTATTTCATAGCATTCATTATATGCGTCAAGTATGGATACGATACGATATGCATAGGATATGGAGGCAAAAGCAATAATTATATCAACCACTGACACTGACTACCGAGAACCACGATGGATGACAAGAGGATCTCAGGAGATGTGTAAACATCCAATGAAGCTGAGCTCTCCCCTGTTTTCACAGTTACTCGAGCTTTAGTTCTCTGTGCTATGTTTTGTCTTTCATTTCGTTCTTTTGGCAATAGTCTTGCCATTCTTCTGAATTAACGATTTCCGACTGCCTCTTTAGTATCTTCAAATTAATTTTATGGAAGATAAAATCGTACCATATTTTAAGTTAGTCTAAACACATAACAAAATCTATCATCAAGCACATATAAACGGACGACTAGCAGAATACCTGTAATTGTATCTCGTCTTCCACGTCCTGACGACATTCCACATACAGTGCAAGCCACTCGAAACTCTTTCTTAAACTTTTCTAAAAAAACGATATTTATTTATAAAAACCCCAGAATATCTTATAAATTGAATCTACCAGTAATAAAGTCTGATTTAAATCAGTTCTTATTTACTAAGTTCTCAACCAAGATCTGACCTTTCTGTTTTGGTGACTTTAATGTATATATGTCAATGAAAACTCCGCTTCCAAGTTGTTGGAAACAATAGTCATATGACAATCCCCCAGGATCCTTAGAAGATCATCAGAATAGACCGTTGTCATATCTTGGTTTGAGAACGTATAGTAAGCAACTTTACCAGAATCATTTTAAAATCATATTGTCAGTAATATTAGCCGCCTAATTTAACACTGAAGCGAATCCACAAAAAAAAACATATGATATATTTTCAATCTATTTGACATTTTTATCACAGTTAAACAAAAATCAGGGAAAGTGGAGTTCATTGTTTGTCAGTCAAAAGTTCCATATCCTAAAATGCATACACTTTGCTTTCACATTCCAAAAATGCATAGTGTCAGACTTTATGTAAAAGATGAATGATGAAGATAAATTTTTATTTTTAATTAACCACCTGAGTACAAAAATGTTGGCCTAAAGATCCTTAGCCCCGAATTCACTTCATTTGGACTGGTCAAACACACACAATTCACTACAAACCATGTGTTTAAACATTCCAATAAATACTAGTAAACATACGCAGGTAAAATTCATTTCATTGATATGAAATAACGATAGAAAAATATCTCATGTAAACTTTTATGCATGTTTGAAGTTTGTAATATTGGATTAATAAATGTATGTTCTAACGAATTTTGGCAGGTAAGTGAAATTAACTGAAAAGAAACCTGAACATTTCGTTTTGGACATGGTATATGGGGTAAAACGACAGCTTCTACATTCGACAAAATTAAAACCGCAAATGATTTTCTTTCTGTTTCTTTCGTCGCACAACCGCTTACTGGTTCTTTAAGTTAAACATTGTTTCCATTTCATCTGTTGACTGCCCATATTCACGTTAGACCCCGTTAAAAGCACATCTCATTATAGACGGTAAAATAAACTTGTCAAAGGTAATAATTTACCGGTAAACATTGACGGTAAATGTAAATTCGGAGTAGGTTTAATTTCAACAAAAGATTCTTTTGAAGAATAGAATCGACCAAATGAATGATAAAAATACCTTGCACTGCAAACAAAATTAGCATTGATTATACTTACCACTCATAAAATTATAAATAACGGGATTAACGGCACTGTTAAAGTAACACAGAAGATGAGAAGCCAACGTCGTGACAGCAATTGCGTCAGGGTCATTGATATTTGTCAGTCCAGCGTATCTGGAATTTAAGAATAAATTCATTTTGCAGTATGTAATTTAATTGTAAAATTCTTTGTTAAATTAGACTTATAGTAAAAAAACGAAGTGTACGTTGTTTAAAAGAAGCATGGTGTTGATATTTAGATGAACATTTATTATTGTTTATTTTCATACTCATGTTTTGTATCGTTTTCAACAGTACAATTATATACTCTGATATGAGCTGTCCCATTCACAATATTTCTCGGATATTTCATTTCAATTTTTGTGAACTAAGACGACGCAAAAGATGGAAACATTTTGTAAAATGAGAACAGATTTCCGTAGTAACCCGCCGCTTCGGCATTGTGATACCAGTTTTTTGGATGACAAAAATATAAATAAGGCATGACTCCTACTAAAATCTTCGTCCAAATTAATCTTCGAACTCCTTTTAGAAATCGTTGAATTATTTGATGAATCATTGAGATAAACTACTGTATGAATACTATCCAATTCAGACAGGAAATGAACTAGCTTTAGTACTTACAAGGCGGATGTGCGGAGGGACGGACGCCCAGAATTACTATATTCCTCGCGCGGCGTTGCGCCGTGCGACAATAATAATTGCAATTTTCCACTAAGAATTAAAATGTTTGTTTAAATTAAACAATTTTGAAATCATTCAAAACTTTGATAAGATTACGACTTTCCGAATGAAAGTAATGAATTAACACGTGTGGTGTTAATTGTAAACGAACCTACAAATATCTGGCCGTTACTCAACACTAGGGTTCTGACAATTCCAGTCAACATTGCCCCATTTACAAAACACCTGGTTTGAAAAAGTTGCGTTCGACAGGTCCCCTCCAGTATTCTCTAATTGTAATAAAGAACACGTAACTCATTGTACTACTAACCATCCAACATCTTCCTGATTAGTTATGTCATGCTGTCCCTAGATATCCTATTTAATTTAGAATTTTTTGTATAATCAAAGACAAATTTGTAGTAAATGTTGACATGCATTGCATTATATATTGTGAATTTTATTTGTTACTTAACAACAGAAATGGTATCAGTCAATTATACCACATCAAAATGGGGATTAAATATTTTATACAGTGCGGTTTCACGCAAACTCTTAATGAAGTGATATAAATCTGTCTTCAGCTTACAATATTGCCTGATTAACTTAGGGGTATTTACAGTATATTTATGGAGAACACGCCGCTAGTCCGTAATAAAATTATTATTTAGAGGACTTCTATGATCTGCTTGCCCCAATGGAATTACGTTCGTGGGTTAGCCCCATTATTGGGAGATATTGTTGATTTCGTAATTATGACATAACTACGACAATCCATTTTTGTACAACAATTTCCTCTGACTTTGCTTTGTATTAAAAATCATGTTTATATAGTTTTTAAAAGAGGGAGTATAATTTTCGATACGCTTTCAAGGCATGAACTAGCTTTAATTGATAATAATGAATCGTTTACAAAAAGATTTAAACGTTTTTGATAAAACAGATTTTTTACCTGCAATAACCTTTACCGTACATATGGTACAAAGTTCTGAAATTCATTCTATTGAATTTACTCAGTGTAAAGTATTGGCTGTATTTTACCAAACAGGTCAAAATATCGACAGTATATATTAAATTTTATCAGACACCCAGATAGGCAAATTTAAATCTATCTGGGGTTACATGGTGCATCATAAAGAACAACCGCTTTAAATCAACAAATCTCCGTAGGATCCGGTGGCAACACCAACGAATGCTTTAAAAAAAACAAACAATATAAAACCTTTAAAAAATTGTTACGGAAAACACTGTGGAAAATTTATTTCAATTAGTGTATGGAAATGCAGAGAAAAACACATTAGACAAACTATGTCATTGCATGAAATCTGTATTAATCACAATCATATTTACAGCTCACAGAGAAGCTTTTGAAAAATCTTCCTAAGCAGGCACATTTAAATGCAAATAGAATAAGAAAGTTTCATTATTCTCACTACATCGCATATATACGATATCTCAATACGAAAATCCTTCCGGCCTCGACTATCCAAGCTTCCACTAAAGGAAGCATGATACAGTATCTATTAAATTCCATATAACAAATACATCATTCCTTGAAATTATGAAACTGAAAGGCGCTTTATGAAAATACCAAACTGACAGCTGCGAATGAATACGCTGGTAGAATTAGTAGTCATTAGTTGGGGGTATTTCGGCGTTCTGTTACGCAGAAATGTTATATCAGTTATATGTTTAACAAATGTAGGAGTCATACAAAGCTTCATTTTGTGTTATAACATACATATGTGTTCTTTTACGAGTCTTCTTCACAAAAGACCGTTTCTATTCTAATGGGACTAGTGTTGATTGCATTCTCTCTGGCCTATATGAAAATGAAAATGGGGTGAATGTCAGAGAGACTGCACTCCAACCACGAAAAAAAAAAACAGAGTAATATCATCTTTTATTCATCATACAGAGGCTTTGGCGGAAAAAATGGGAATATTGTCAGATCTCCTGATTTCACATTCCGCTTTAAAAAGTGATGTTTTTCAACTACATGTAAGATTGAAATGAATGAAACCACCTATATCTCTGTCCATCATTCCAATCTTATCTCAAAGCTAGAAATCGAATACGAATACGAAAAATTAGCAAGAAAGAAGACGAGGACTTTTCAAATGTGAACTTTTCATTCATATTCCAGTTGCAAATGAATTTGGAAAATATATCGCACAGCAAGAGTTTTCCACCAGAAAAATCTTTTTTAAGCTTGTTTTTGCAGGAAATCGAACAAAGTATTCCTAAAATTAAGTTTCAAACTCTACTGTCGTTCGATTTTAATACTTCTTTTACTATGTTTGAATATCGGATTTCCTGTGTATTGGGTCAAATGCTACTGATAAGAGGTTATTCATTGAAATGAACATATTGCATACCATTACTTGCCATATTTATTCAACATTGGTATAAACATTTATTTCATCACTTCTGAAATTGCACAGTCGTAATCACGACTCTATACATGATCAAAAATAGGGTTTATACTCTCGTATTGATTTTACAAATATCAACAAATATCTTTACATCGTCGAAACTTCGGTTCCGTTCCTAGTTCAATTCTCATAATATATGCTTCTGCCATCAATCGTGACTAACCATCTACAAATAACATGACAAAAGCCACCAGTGAAACAGAATTTGATTACTCTTACCCTACTTTTTATAGGGGTCTTGTTGAGTAAATCCTAGGATACTGTGTAGTGTTTTATGTCACGATTTTGGTGACAAGAAGTGCAGTTGAAAATTCCTACTTCCTGTAGCATCAGAATTGCACATAGAAGATACACCAAAAGGTTTTGTGGGAATGATGCATTTTTGTTTTTCTTTTTCTTTTTTGTCCGTGGTTTTTAGTTTTTTCTATGAAAGATTTGTCCCCTTGCACGGTTCCTTCAAATCTTTGTGTACACAAAATAAGGCTCTTTTAAAAATATATACATTTCTGGTTTACAGTTCAAAGTATAAATCAGTAAATTCCACACCATTTACAGTCATAATTACTGGTTGATTAATTGCTATTTAACATTTATTAAGACACAGGGAACAATTTAAGAAACACTAAATAATAATGTAGACTAAAAACATTGAAATTTGACTGTCGCTGTTTAATGTAAAAATGCGGGTTGTATACATGTAGGGTCGGAAAATTTAGCCTTGCAACTGGCCGCCTACTAAAACTCACAACTAACTGTTTCGAAAAGCCTTACATCATGGTGTTGCCTATATCGTTCATCAGGGACGGTCTATTTGGAGGACCAATGATTCCATGACGGATATACCTAATGCCTTTTTCTAACCCCTGTGTGCTGTTTAGGAAGGGAAAAGAAAAACTGTCGCAGAATGTTGGACGTCGTGATTTTTAAATAGTGCTTCTTGTTTTTTATAAATAACATAAGTATTGGAGTATCCGAGTATAATGGTTTTAGTCCGGACTACTTAGAGGTAATCTTTAAGAGTGACATTAAAGGTCTTGTTGAGGAATCAACAGACGACCTTTAGAATTGTACTTTTCATATTTTGGCATAAAAGTCACTTTTCATCACTTTGATTAACCCATTGATCAAAATAGTGTTGTGGACTGAATTTTCCTTTTTTTCTTACTTCATTGAAAAACAGTATTTTAAGAACAGGTTCACTTTAAATTATTCAAATAAATAAAAAGTTGCTCAGTTATAAATTTTCCCATTTTTCTAAACAACTTATAGCGATTAGAAAGTCCCATATATATATATATATATATAAAAATACCAATACGAACTTATCTTAGGTTGGGAAATAACGGTATTAGTCATAGTCGAATTTTTGTTGAAAAGTACTTTAGCTTGTTTTTTCACATAATATCATGATAAAGAGTAACTTTTCTCCACTTTCCTAAACTCCTTCCTTATTCGCACTAACGTGAAGATACTAGACTCTTTAGTATGAAGTTATACATGTCAGCCTCTTTATGATTCTAAAGCGAATACGTACTTAAAGTTGTTAGTATTAAGGCTTTGAAGTTAAATTACTGAAGTGTTTTCCGTACTTCTGGTCGGGATCTTCTGACTTAATAGTTTTCAATTTGCTTTTTGGTATATTCGAAATCTTTTTACAATTAGTAATATCAATAACAATTTTAACAATTATTTATTACAAAACATCAATTATTATTGTACACGTATTTCTATTGCATCTATAATTTGTATTATTCGAAGTTTTGCAGTCTTCTTTATCATACAGCAGTGTATGGAGTTCAGACGAATATATTTAATAACTATATGTGTATATAACTTCCCTGGGACCAATATGGAGACTAGCAAGTTTCCAGTATCACACAAACGTTTTAAATTACTTTATTAAGGACCAAACCTAACATCTGGTGTTTGTTTTATCAGACTGAGGTTGCCAGAACGTCCGTCATCGATTATTATTAATTTTACAAAATAAATATCAGCAGTAATTGAATTTATTCATTCCAGAAATATTTGCAAGTTTGTAGTCTTCAGATTTAAATCTATGATATTCTTGAACATTGGTGGCTATGTTTTCGAATTTACATTGTTGTAACTCTCATATACTTCCATACTTCTTGCATATATACATGACCTATATTAACGGATTTAAAAAAACAAGAGGCTGTAATTGGACGTTTATTGTGCCATTTTTGAGTGTCAAGGGTTTCCATTCCTATGCAATGTATCTTTTATACTAAAAAATTTTCAAAGAGGCTAGAGGAAAAAAAATAATCGTATTATTTTTTGAAAAATTTTACTTTCAGTTTCATTTTTAGTTCTAACCTGTAAGTTCAACATTTGAGATAAAGAATGTTTTAACCAGAATATTTTGACAGGTATATATACAATATCAAGTCACTGTAAAAATGAAAACAAAGCTATACGACAAGAGAGCTGACTTTTCTTTTTAAATTGTTAAATTATTTTCATGTGTAGCAACATTCCAGCCAAGCCTGCTTTAGAGTATACATCTTGTAATAGGGTACTCCCGGCCTTGTTCTATCAAGATTTAAATGCTGCTTAAACCAAGGTTTTCTGGTGGAAAGGTTAAAATCTTCATTCCCGAAAATATTTGGTCGTCATTTTAACCAGTTTGACCATTATTGCGAAAAACCAGTTAAAATTATCAAACAAATCTTTACATTGTTTAAACTTCAGATATTCTTCTGCCATTAATCGTAACCATCTACGAATAACATGACAAAAGCCACCAGTGGAGCAGGGTTTGCTTAGCCTTAACCTCCTTTTTATAGGGTTCATTTTAAACAAATCCTAGTATACTGTATACTGTGAAGTGTTTAACTTAACAGATTTACAATATTTTAATGATATAGTAATGGCCACGGACTAAATAAATTTCGTAATGATTCAATGAACGACGTCTGGAATGTTTAAGGATAATACTAAAGTGGTCTTCATTACTTTCGTTCATATAAGTATGTTACTGAAATATTGGTTGTAGTCAAAATTGTATTGAAACCAATTTTTATTATTTTCTATGAAGAAAATTGGTCACACTTTTTCACTATTTTTATTCTTTCTCCCGATCCTTTTCTCAATCTTTTTTCCCTGTCTCACACTACCCTGTCAATCACCCCACATATGCCGTTTGCCAGCCGCATGTTACACAAGTCTCTCTAAAGGTAAGACTATAGGCCATTTGATTTTCCACAGGCCATTCTTTTATTTTTCAAGATTTTTTTCTTTTTAATATTTTAAAAATGTTTTCATATTTGGCCTGTCATATATACTTCCAGTTTATCACTAGTAAAAAGAGATAGGATTCCATCCTTGTGAACTTTCGGCAGTACGGCAGTACTTGGTGAAATCTGGTGATGTTTGCTTTATATCTTTCCTTTATCATGACTTATCTACATATTAGCTTGTACCGTCCCCGGTGGTGTAATGGTTAGCGTGCTCGCTAGTCGTGGGTTCGATCCCCGGCGGGTCAGATCAAGGACATTAAAATTGGTATTTGCTGCTTCTCCGCTAAGCACGCTGCATTAAGGAGTAAGAGCAATGACTGGTCGGCCGCAGTCTGAATAATGTGTCTGGGTACGATGCACTTCTTCCTGTGGACTGTTGCTTTTGTGAGTTAAACATCCGGCTCAGCGTGTCGGTCTAGTACAAAGCAGGCTTCATTCATCATCACTCATTATTAATATGCTCTCGTCCTGAATATGCATGAAATACTTGCGAGTGGACGTTAAGCATCATTCAATCAATCAATCAATCATTAAGCTTGTCAAATTAGCAGTGGATATTAAACAAAGAAATACAGATCATCTTTCTTTACAGTTATTGCAATTGTATTCTCGGTTAAGATTGTCTAGTCATATGGCTCCTACTGCACTTTTTACATGTCAATTTGAATTGCCAATTGGTTAATTCAAATTGTATATACCAAACTGTGTATTTCACTTTGAAATAAAATAATAACCATTACAGCGAGATGGAGGCTTTGTAGTTTGAAAGGAAAGATCCATATGTGCTAAAACAAAATATCAAAATAATTATTATCAGCATTAATAAATCTCAAACAACAATTATAATTGTTGTCTCTGTTACAATCCATTCAAAATAATTCAAAGAGCTGCAATATAAAAAGCACGAGAAGTATAAAATTACAAAAGAAGACAGAGATCTTCAGGAACCAATACAGAATGTAAATGTCTATTATTATACCACACTTTTTTCTAAATGCACAAGTATTGCATTTGATGCTTTTCTTTAGCGAATGTAACTATGAGTAAATTAAACATCAATGGTATCGACATTGACTGTGAGAACTGTTCGTTTGCACGTACAAATTAGTTAAAAGGATGTAAATGAAGAACATTTGCGCCGTCTGGGTTTCCCATCCAACATTAAAGATATTAGTATATGAAAAATATGCGAAGCATTATTCCAATTACTTTTAAAATGAATAACCTAAATATTTCCTCCTATCATCCCATTTTAGAACACACTTATTCAACAGAATAGCAAGGTGATGTGTAGAAGAATTAGAATTGTGCGTGTGTTCAGTATGGAAATCGGGAAATCCGCTCTTAGGTTGTGCCTGTGGAAAACGCATAATTCTTTCACGATAAAATACGTAATTATTCACGATATAAAGTCCAGTGTAGAATACCCATGTGAAAGATCACAGTCCAAAGAGACATGACAAATTTGAAACAAACTAAAAATAAAACAAAAACAAAACGAACAAAAGCTTGGATTCCACGAACAGGAGTGGGATCAGGTGCTCATGAAGGGTAAGCATTTTAAGATTTAAGTCAAGTTAAACATTTTGGCATCTAAAGTATCCTTGATTTGCAGTTTAACCGGATAGATGCGATCGAATTAGTCATCACAGGGAGAATTACTCAGTAAAAATAAATCGTCTATATACAGGAACTAAAAAATTGTGTCCTGAAAATATAACTTGCTTAAAAGGAAATTTGTGAAATTTGGAATCCGGAAGAGTGAAGGAAAATTAATTTCATCAGGTTAAATTAAAATCCCGAAGGAAGATGAAATAGGCCTAGAATTGTCAGTGTTTTATAGTTTTGTAACCTCCATGGGAGTTTATGTCCGGTTGCCAAGTGAATTCAATGTCCAATTTCTTTATCGAATTTCTTCAGCAAATTATACAATAACCGGAGGCTCAACAGAGTCTGCTTTCGCTCACCTGGCAAAGTTCACTTTTTTCCTAACCTACCATTGTGGCAACTATTTATGGTAAACTAAGTTGAATCATGAACGTCTGATCATATCTGCAATGTAATAATTTAATCGACTTTGTGGTTTCTGATAATATTTTTAATCTCTTTTTTCCCTGTCTCACACTACCCTGTCAATCACCCCACATATGCCGTTTGCCAGCTCCGTGTTACACAAGTCTCTCTCACGGTAAGACTCGAGGCCATTTGATTTTCCACAGGCCATTCTTTTATTATTCAAGATTTTTTTCTTTTTAATATTTGAAAATGTTTTCATATTTGGCCTGTCATATACAAGTATATTTCCAATTTATCACTAGTAAAAAGAGATACGATTCCATCCTTGTAAACTTCGGCAGTACGGCAGTACTTGGTGAAATCTAGTGATGTTTGCTTTATATCTTTCCTTTATCATGACTTATTTACATATTAGCTTGTACCGCCCCCGGTGGTGTAATGGTTAGCGTGCTCGAGTGTGGAAAGTCGTGGGTTCGATCCCCGGCGGGTCAGACCAAGGACATTAAAATTGGTATTTGCTACTTCTCCGCTAAGCACGCAGCATTAAGGAGTAAGAACAAAGACTGGTCGGCTCAGAGTCAGAATAATGTGTCTGGGTACATGGCACGTCTTTCCTGGAAAACGCATAATTCTTTCACGATAAAATACGTAATTATTCACGATATAAAGTCCAGTGTAGAATACCCATGTGA
>JARWCS010270487.1:0-13214 GCA_034783895.1 Geukensia demissa
CCTGCTTTCATTACTTTTACATAATTTACTTTTAACTCTCGGATAACATTTTAATCAAGAAAACATATGTAAGATTGGTAAAAGTTTTGTTTATCTCTGGACTGTAAATCTGAATCTCAATGACTGGAAGATATAGGCAGATGTTTTCTGGTTCTTCATTTATTTATAAATTATGTTCCATCTGTCATGATATTTATCTATGTTCAACAACATTTTTTTTTGCAAAATATGAATTCCCCTAGTTTGTAACTAAAGATATTAGGATATGGATGAACAGCAATCAGTATTATGCAATCATTTCGGTACATTAAGGGTGTACCATATTCACCCCAATAAGTGCCAGGGGCTCTTAAAAATACAACCCGAGGCGCCTATATCACTGACCTTGGTAAACACATTGTAACGCTTGATACAAAATCACAGAAAGACCATGGTTGATTGGTGGCAGGAATGGCAGAAAAAGAACATTCAACTGAAGTTGGGTTGAAATTGGCAGTAGTTTGAGACAAAAATATTTTTAAGTAAATTTCTTAATGGCTCTTTCCAGTAATCCTCTGTAAATGGAGTACATGTATGGCTTCTGTGGCCATTTTGGTGTGTTAGGATCAACCAATAACTATTCTACTTGCGTTAGTTTTCCATAGGGTCCTAGATGTGTATACAAAAACATAATCAGCTGTGATGCTTATCTTGCTTGGAAAACAGGAGTACTTGAAAAAGAATTAATGGTACCTGATTTGGGTTGTAATATAGCCACATTTAAAAGGTAAAAACAAGTAAAATAAGAAGATAAACAAAAAAATGAAAGTAAATCTTTTTTTCCCAAATATTCCACCAAAAGGTCTTTGTAAAAGGACAAGATAAGATGAAAATAAATAAAACATGGTTTCACACCTAACAGGAACTGAACACCTTTTAACCCACTTGGTGTATGGATCTTGAACACAATCTAAACACAGGGATGTGAAATGTTTACATATAAATAGGTTTCATGGTCCTCGAATAAAGTTGACAACCATTCAAGGACGATTCCAACATAGTCACTTTCAAAGAAGAAGACTCTGTCATTCTAATTCTTATAAAGGACCTCAAATACATGTAGATGCTTCCTGTCAAGTTTGATTAAATTTGGACAACTGGTATCAGAAGAGTTAATTAAAATGTAAAGTTTACGGACAGACAGATGACTGATGCCAAGTGACGACAAAAGCTCACATGGCCAGGTGAGCTAAAAGGATTGACACCTAAATAATAACACTTGATCAACACCTTATAAAAATATTCAAACCTGTTTGGTTTTAAACCATTCACTGGTTCTCAAGAAGATGATTTTGTACAGGTTTGTATTTGTCCGTGGTCCTATACATTAATAATATAATATATCCCCAATGGCAGGCATAATGGAAGTCTTTTGGAAGACAAATTGGTACAAAAGTACCAGCACTTTGTCAGCACCTCATAAAGAACATTAATACCATGTTAGGTTTCAATCCATTCATATCTTATGAAGGATAACAAAATGTGTACGGATGGACAGACAAATGACGACAAAGGAATGACAATAGCTTACATGACCCTTTGTCAAAGCCTAACTGATACACACTCAAAGATGCATTATTCAGGTAGGAGAAATAAGTGAGCCATGAATTGTTAGTCATTGGAATGGAAATTCGCCTGTGTGTTTGGCTCCTATCTCGATGGAAAGGACAAGAGTCATACAGGCACATTTTTGGCCCAAGAATTTGGCTAAAAATAAAAAGTGGCAAATATCTATTTTTTGATACTGTTTGAATTGAACAATGTCTACTCTATAAAAAGAAAATCCAACAGTTTTTGTAGTTTAATTGGTTCTACAACGGTCAGATGGTACATAGAAATTGCTTTTGTAACATAAATTATGTCCGCCATGCAATATTGTCCAGCAAACAGAATTACATGTGTAATTTTGTCCTGTGGACATTTTATTCTTGAGTTTTATTGTCCAGGACAACTTTCCACAGTGAAATATTGTCCGCTGTTATGAAAATATGTCCATGTTACATGGACAGAATTCCACATATCCCAGGCAATAATCCGGATTTTTATAGATTTTCTGCAGGTGCAGCCAAAACGATTGTTGCTTAATGTCTTGCGGCAAATATTTCATGCATGTTCAGAACAAGAGCATATTAATGAATGATGATGATAGGATGAACCCTGCTTTGTACTAGAACGACATGCAGAGCCAGATATTTTATGTGCTAGCTCATGAATGCAACAGTCCGCAGGAAGACATGCCACTTAAAGGCACTTTACTCAAAACACATTATTGCTCTTACTCTAAATGCTACTTGCTTAGGGTAGTTTATATTGAAAAGATTTTCAGTGTTTTAGAAACAATCAACATTTTTAAACAATTCATCCAGCAAAGCCAAGGTTTAGGGTATATAAATAGCTATAGCAATGTCAATATAAAGATTTTTAAAATTTTTAAATAATAATGAAATATGTAACATAAAATTATGTCCACCATGCAAGGCTGTCCGGAAGACAGAATTATATACGTAATGTAATTTTGTCCAGTGGACATTTTATTCTTAAGTTATATTTGTCTAAATGCAAATAGTGCATGCCATTTTCAGAAATTTTACAGTTTTTTTATTTTCTTCTCAAAGTTCTTTTCTTCTTATCTTTTAAGCCTTCAGGATATCTATTATTGTCAAATACTCAAATGAACTAAAACACTTAACTGATGTTTATAAAAATTATGATTACCTCCCTTAAGGTGGACTCAATTCCACAGATCTTAAATTATGTTATTGTGTCCATTTTAACAATATTTCACATCTTACATTTGAAATATTGTCCACTGTAAGGACATAATTTCACACCCATGCCTATGAAATATGGTCCACCTTAAGGACTGACTTTCATGGGTAATGACAAAACTTCATAGAAAATTTCTATGAAAAATTGTCCAGCCGGACAATCCTAGGCAGGACAGAATTATGGCTTACACTTTAAGTATGATACAATATTTGACAAATTTAATATATATCACACAAAAACATCAAAACTTTGCACAATGAACAAATGATAAGTTAAAATATCTTCATGATGTTTTTGGACCGCCTCGGTGGTGTAATGGTTAGCCTGCTCGCCTCGAGTGCGGAAGGTCGTGGGTTCGATCCTTTGCCGGGTCAAACCAAAGACATTAAAATTGGTATTTGCTGCTTCTCCGCTAAGCCTAAGCACCCAGCATTTAGGAGTAAGAGCAAAGACTGGTCGGTCCAGAGTCCGAATAATGTGTCTGGGTAAAGTGGCAAAATGATAAAAAATATATAAACATAAGTTATGACTAATTGACAGATGGTTATTTAATGGTATTTTCATAACAACTTATTGTTATGGCACAAAATAAAAAATTTGGACCAAATACAATGTATGGGGCTTACCGGTAACGCACGTACTCCTACATGTATGCTCTTTATCTTGACATTAAAGCTAAAGATACCCACTTGAAGGTACATCTTAGACCACATTATGTACCACCAATAAACTCAGATAGAGTTAGGTCTCAGGATAGACATATTGAACACCCATTAATGGCATTATAAATGTTAAAATCAATACTGAGTGAACATTTTATCTAAATGTAAAAATTTACAAATGACAAAAGCAGTCAAATATGACTAAATATCTTTTTTGATTAATTCATTTTGTTTTCTTGAGATTAAATCTTTTTACCTGAATAAAAAAACATTGTTTTTGCAAAATGTCTGGCAAGTTTAAAATGTACTTTCTATTTATTAATATAACACAAGTTCACTACGAATGACATAATGTACATATAACATGTACATTTTATACACTAGTTAGCCTTTCTTTAATTTGTCACTGACTAATTAAGGACCATAGTGGTCCTTCATATTTTACGACCAATTAATCACCAGTCATCCGGCCTATGTTGATAAATAAATGTGTCAGTAATTTTTTCTATATACAGTATTTTTCAATATTTCAAAAACAAAACTAAACAGATCTCTACAAATTTCTTTAATAGAAAATTTCAATTTTAAATCCAAATGTTGGTGTCCCAATTTTAACATATCAGTGCACTGATACCATAAATCATACCATCTTCTGAATATATACTACAGTTGTTTATAAATTTTATTAAAATTACCTAAAATGTACCCCATGCACATGATTTATTCTTAGGAATATATTAAAAGACATTTAAATGGATTTTTTTTAATCAGTACACTTGAATTATTTTCTGTGAAACAACATTGAACTACTGTTATCTAAGGTATATTCAATGTTCAGATACAGTGAGCACCAAGGTCACATGCATTTATTAAAAATATTATATCAAAGCTTGGGTCAAGAGTTCATCATACTCAATGCAAGTTTAATGAAAAAATTTACAACCAAAATTTTCTACTAAGTTGACTCATACATTACAGCAAGGTTTTACACACACAAAAAAAATTTACAATTTGAGCATGCTGACAAAAACATATCCATTTAATCTAGGTGTTACTTATTGCAGTTCCAGTAAGATTTAAAATATGGAACAATGAAAATAAAATCAGTAAAATTAACCAAGGCTCTATAGAGTGTGCTTCACTTATATGATACCATATTTCATAAACAAATGTATTTTTTATTACCTCATGTACTTGCAGTTGTAATATAGGCTATGGAAGACTATATTCAAGGGCCATTCACAAAACTTTGAACAAACCAGCTCTGCAGTTTCAGATGAAAAGACTTTTAAACAAGTTCAATGTACATGTAGGGTCCACCTGATCTATCAGTGGTTGCCACCTTACATTAAATTGAATGATTTACATGAAATACATAAATTTTGTACAAAATTATATGAGAATCTTTCCAACAATCCCTCCAGAATTTTTGAAAGGAAAGGTTTAAAGTTTTAACCAATACACCCCAATTAGCCATGTCAAATTTCTGACCATGAAAGAAACTTATCTGTACTAAAATAATCCCATAAACATGCCTGCCAAGTTTGGTCTAAATTGGCCCAACAGTATCTGTGGACAATGATTTAATATATTATGGATGACAATAACTTAAATGACCCTTTAGGTCAGACAAGCTAAAATTAAGAAATAGTTCAGGAAAAAAGCATTTTTATTTTTAATTAATTTATACATGCATACAAATACAGTTAAATGTGCAGAAATATCTTAAAAAAATATTCCTTTCACATGAGGTTTAAGATTTTCCAAATATGATTGAGTTTAATAGAGCAGAAGTTTTGACACAGAAACATTAAATCAATTTTGAGACAACTAAAATTAGGATTATTTAATTCAACAATATTCAAAGAAATATTTGGGACATTGGAGAGGAGGTTGAATTCCATAGAATTCTTTCATTGCATAGGTTTGATTTCTAAGAAGGAAAATACATACATGTCTCTAAATTCTGAAATCACAAGCCTAAGCCTTAACTTGTAAATATACACAGAGAACATAAGGCAATAATTATGTATCTCAAACATCATCAGAATTTGTCCTTTTTAACATTAAAATAAGTAATGATTAGTAATAAAGTTCAAACTTTAAAGGTACCCTAAAGGTGGACATGGACAAAAAAGGTGATATGTGCATGTAGTCATCTGTTTCAATTATATACAAAGTTACTGTAAAATATTTATGACAGTATTATTGTTCAGAAGACTTAAATAGTATACCTGCAATATAATATATAGCACATAATTATCAAAATACAAAGGATCTTTAAAGACAAGATAATCCCTTAAGTGGATTATCAATTAAATAATTTTTGTTTAAACATTCCAATTGTGTCAATATATAACTTCTTGCCAAGTATTGTTAACATCTCTCCAAGCTATTGTTTATTCATTTTCCAAATCATCAAACAATCTTAAAGATAACCAAACTATGACAACCCCTAAAAGAAGATCTACTTGTGGTAATTTCTGGACAAAGACAGATACAAGTTATGCAAAAGGAGACAACAAACACAATCAAAATGAACCAATTGAAATCACATTTTTTAAAGACAAGTGTGTTGATGCACTGAAAAAGTCCACAGAGTTTATAAATATGCTTTCTTATGCAATTTAAGATCTGCATTTAAGAATACACACAATAAACTTTCTTCCATTCTCTTGAATTGTCAGCTCCCTCAACCAGTTTGTAAAATACTAATTATCAGAAGCATGCACAAACAACACTTGACAGAACAATTTTCTATCATTTTGTATTTCTTGCCAAGGCTTGAAAGGGAAGGGTCGTTAAGCCAAGAATTTGGTTAAAAAATGAAAAGTGGCTAATATCTATTGTTCTACATCGTTTGTATTGAAAAAATGTCTATAAAAATGAAATCCAACATGTATAATATGTTATGAATTATCAAAATAGATTATTAAACAGCTTTTTTGGAACAAATCATTGTTGTGTCATAACATCTAAAATTTATTTCATTCTTAATGAAAACAACTCTAATAAAAGATGGGCACAAAAAAACCTTTTTCATGATTTTTTTACAGCGAGATAAAATCTTGATTATTTAATACTGGAGTCCATACCATAACAAAAGCTGTAAAAGGCCCCGAAAATACAAAATATCAAACTTTTTATTAAACATAACAATAGACCTAATCTTTTGAATAAATGGTGAACGAAATAAGCCTTCCTACACAAATCTTAGGATTCTGACTATTAATTAACAAACATGTTACTTACTAGCATCCTGTTTTCAGCAATATTTTATACATGAATGTTTACATATTATGCATTTTGTAAAATCTGATTGCAATTAAATAAATTTCAAGTACAATGTAGTTGATTGCATTTACAGGTATGAAAACCTTGAATACAGTGAAGTCCTACTCAGAAACAAGTTTTTCTGAAAATGGCAAAATATATTTTGTCCCCAAACATGAAGTCTGCAATGACTGCAAGGATTCTAAATGAATCAAAATACTGCAGATCTTACGATGTGTTAGGTAACTAAAGTGTAGCCCTTGTACCTAAGAAACTGTTCAATCTATGAAACATTGACATTTTGCCTTAAAAATACCTAAACTTATATGAATTGTTATAGGAAGTGATCAGGTTGACTAGTTTCATGTGATCTACTGCTAATTAAAATATGCAACTTCTTTCTGTTTTAACTTGTTCCAGATCAAACTCATTCCAATGCAATACAATAATACTCATAGTACATATTGGTCATATTTATATCCAAATATATTATGATGCTCTTGTATCGAAATTTCATAAACAGTGCTATTTTCTTCAACGTCATTTACAAATGTACAAAATGTAAATCATCAGTACATGTACAATCTATAACATGTATAACATAACCAAAAATTTCACAGCTTAATCGTTGGTCATTATTGGGTCTAATTAAGTAAAATGTTCATTTTAGGAAAGCAAGGCCCCCAATAATTGTATAGAGTGTCGAACTAATCAATCAACCAGGATAGTAAATCAATCAACCAGGATATTCTATGAGTAAACCTTAAGGCAACCTGTAGATGTTTGAGATTTACACATTTTGGATGGCTGTCTCATAGACAATCATACCCCATCTCCTTTTTCTATACAATTTGTTGCAAATGGTGAAACTCACAGTGTGATAATGACATATGATTTGACTGTAAATTCATGTGCCTTAGAACAGTGTTGTTACACCAAAGGATATATGCATTTGTAGCTTGTATAATGCTTTACATAAACTCAAATTTTTTTTCTTTGGTAACCAATATGTGCTGCCAATTCTCTTTCACATGTCTTTTATGACATCATGAACAATTGCAGTACTAGACCATTCTGTTCTGTTCTGGTAGTTTCCTCCGTTGTTCGGAGCACTCCATTTACGGATTAAAAATACGGTTTTGCACCTCATATTAAAACGCTATCGCGAGCACATACTTATTTACAGTTAAAAGTTCATACATATTAAAAGTTCAAGTGTTGCATCATAAAACGTAGTTGCATTGAGTATTATAATTTATTTACAGTCCGTAAAACCATAAAAATGTGGTTCACATTAATTGGGTTGTCTATTTACAGGCCGATTTAAAACGATACCGATAAAATTATACCGTAAAAGCGCAATATCCATCATAAAAAATGTTTGTTGTGTCATTTAAACGAATTCCTTTGGTGATTTCATTAATCAAATGTAAAATAACACTTTTCCTATCACATAAAGTCCTACATTACATGTTTGGCACGAATAATTATTTTAATATATTATCACACGGCAAAGCCGGTCTGCTGACTGTTATTTATGTAGTAGTCAGGCTGACCTTTTACGATGCAGTTCATAACAATACAGTTGTGATGCTTGTTCTATTTTCATAAGATCCTCCTTAGAATATTTGATGTATTTTTCAATTCTACTTGAGGTACAGTCCATTATACTTTGTAGAATCAAGTCTTTTCTTCTAGGTACCACCCCCCTTTGCTGCTTCTAGCACCTCTTTAAATCTTTTCAACTGAATTGTTCTGGTGTTTTCCATAATTTTACTTTTAAGTAAAAAATGTTCAATGGTTTCTTCCTCTTCCTCAAACATTTTACAAATTCATTTGTCAACTTTCATTACGAAACGGATTGATTTTTATAAAAGCTAAATATTAGCTTGTTTCCAAATCATTTATTTGTGTATTATACAGTATTGTATTAATTATCTAATTTCAAAATAAAATATTTTTACACTAATAATTGTTTGTAATTTGTTTTTAAACTTTATAAAACAATTAATGCATTACTTCTGATTTTATTTATAGTGTTCCATTGTACATGTATGTAGGAAGACAACGTGTTGCCATTTCTCCCGCTACTCCGTTCATAGGTTATTTCCCTTATATGTGACAACACAACTTCCGACAGAAGAAAAACGATGTTCGAATTTCATTCTGTTTAATAACGTATTTAAAGCTGTGACAGCTTTTGTAAACTAGCTTGTGTATTACAGCTTTTACAATACCAGCCGTATTTGGGTCCACGTGGTGTTGCATACCGACTGTGCCGTTAACTGTTGAATACTTGCTTGAATCATGTCCCAAAATAAACGTTAAATGAAGAGTGATAATTTTGACAATTCTTGGAATTTCTAGATCATTTTATTTAATATTTGTAAAATATATTCAATCGAAAGCATGGCTGCAGCCAACAAAGATGCTACATTGGCCAGAAAGTTGGTGGAAAACTTGCAAACAGACTTGCGGTCACTGTCAGCTGAAGCCAGGAAGAAACATCCAAATATAAAAGAGGTTTATTATTTTATCATATAGTGTTTGGTAATATGGTGCATTTTCCATTACAGTTTAGCATTTTGCCATTCACCACTTTTGCCTATTTGAACAAATTAGCTGCAAATCCAACAGATCTTGTTTTCTACATACATGTAGGGTGGGGCACCAATTCTTCTACATTTAGGTGGCAACAGAGACATATAATACAAGAGAGTGGCAACTCTCCGAAATGTCATGAAATCAAGCCCAGTTGTCATTTCAATTGATTGCAAGATTACCGGTACAACTAATCATCAGTATTATATCCTAATTTCTCAGTATTAGAAAAAAAAGAGTCCAAAACTTTTATTCAGCGTTCTTTATTGATTTGTGAATGTTAAAACACAAACAGTTCAAACAGTGGGTTTACATCCAAAATTGTCTCTGGTTTTATCAAAAGGCAAATGACCACTCGTAAACCACAGTTTTTGACCTGCTACCAGGATTTTTACATCGTCATGATTTCAAAGTCATGAAAGTCTAAATTTTAGAAAGCGGAAAAAATATTTCATTTGAAACTTTTATTCAGCATTCTTTATTGATTTGTGAGTGTTAAAAACACAAACAGTCCCAACATTAAAATTTACATCCAAATGTTTTAATAAAAGGCAAATGGGCACTTGTGAACCACAGTTTTTGACCTTTTACGAGGATTTGTACATCATTATGATTTTCAAAGTCTAATTTCTCAGAAATGGGGAAAAAATAATTAATTCAAACTTATATTCATCATTCATTACTGATTTGTGAGTGCCAAAAAATAATCAGTTCTAACATAAATATTTTCAATTAAAAGTTTTATCAAAAGGCAAACTGGCACACATGAACCTAAGTTATCTGCACAAAGCCATTGTCAGCACAGGATTGATCATTCCAATTTTACTCATGCTGCACAATATACAGAAAATAAAATAAAAACACAGATTAATCAAATACTTTCATTTTTCTAGCATTTCAAGGCACAACCTTGATGAGAAGTGTTAATTTCTATTGTATTTATGATTTCTATAGAACTATGATGAAAATAATCGCAGACAGCTGATAAAATATCATAAGATCACGAGACTGGGTGAACTGACAAATGATTACAGTAGCTTGAACGACAGTTTCCCATCTCTTGTATTATATGTCTCTTGTGGTAATATAGTTTCATTGAAATGATAAAAAGTTAACTACTTGCAAAATATTTTCACCTCTATTATTGTACGTTTCATGAGCTGAGTCTCTCACCTTTTACCAATTTTGGAAAAATTCCTTGAAAGAATCTTTACAATTCTTATAAAATGAAAAATAAAAAAGTTTCCGATAACTTTTGTATATTTTGGATTTTTTATACATATTCTTAGTTTTTCTCCTTTCATCTGAAAAATTGGAAAATTTTGTCGTTTTCCATTGTAACTTTTTTTGCTCAAAGGGTTGGTGAATTTTATAAAATGAAAAAGATTTTGATAGGTTTCATAACAATTGCTATATATCTATATGTAATGCCAGTAAAAATAAACTTGGCGGACTAGAAATGCAAAAATTAAGGCATTGTCAGAACTTATATTTTTCACAAAAATCAACAATTTTCACATGAGCACAGGATAAATACCGACACTTGGGATATTTTGAACATCCGATTCAGTTACCAGTAAGATAGTAAAATCTCTTTCTTTACCCCCCTTTCAGATTTTATAATTGCTTTAAGACAGAATGGCCAAAATGTGAGCGATTCAGTTCATGAAACGTACATTAGAGTAACTGTACATGGAGTTGTATACAATGTAAATCATGGACTCGTACACTTTCATATTTTTGTCTATAAAACCTAAATGAAATATTTCTGTCAAGCGATGTTGATTGCATATAATAGCAATATTAATAGGAGTTGTTTTACATAAACATATTGTGTTTTCTATTCAGCCTTGTTTTGAAATTGAAAGAACATTAATAGAATAAAAAATTATCTGCTTAAAGAAAAGGAAATTCTGCTAAAATGAAAAGGTAATTGGGGTTTAAAAATGGCCAGGCTCTAATTTTGTAATCTTTTCAGCTCACCTGACCAAAGGCCATGTGAGCTTTTATCATTCATCACTTGGTGTCTGTCATCTGTAAACTTTAACATTTCCATCTTCTCTGAAACGTAAGGCCAAATGGAATCGAACTTTACAGGAACCATCTATGGAAGGTCCTTTACACAGTTTCCTTATTCATTCCTGATCAGAATACCGATTGACTGATTTTTAAAAAGTTTTCTACTCTGAAACTATGAGTCCAAATGAAACAAACTTGACAGGAAGCATCTACATGATCTATGGGAGGTCCTTTTCAAAGTGTCCTTGTTTAGTTGTGATCAATCAGACTATAAACATGTCTGCCACAGGCAGTTCTTTTTTTCTGATTTGCTGATTTAAAAAAGTCTTCTCCACTGAAACTGTTGTTCAAATGGAATAAAACTTTACAAGCAGTATCTATGGGAGGTCCTTTAAAAAGTTTCCTCATTTCGTCCTGATAAGAATATCAACATGGCTTATACAAGCAATGAGAGCAAACTGCAAAAAGTAAATGAAATGTACACATATTTCCAAATCACTTTACATATGTAACTAGGTCAAACATCAGCACACTCACCAAAAATGAAGCTTGCCAGTCTTCACTGTTAAATCTTATAGGGAAATTCAGGGACAGAGAATAGTTTGAAAAAGGCTATGCCATACAGTAAATCCTGGACTGTTAAGTATGGTATTATTTTTTCTTTTGATTTGAATGAAATTTATAAAAAGATGGAACCAAAACATCTAACAAATAAAGCTACAGAATTGCATTATACCAAAGCTTGATCTGGAGTATAGATGTTAAACATTATTTTTCCACGGTACCCATGAAAGTTGTAAAAATTGATTCTGAAATGAGCAGTTATTGAGATTCATTTTCCAGGATATTTTTGTTCTTGTCTCCACCAAATCTCTAATCAGGCATGGAACAATAATATTCAGGAAATGTTTCAGTTGTCCTCTCAAAGCCTCCAGCAGTCTATTTCTAAAGCAACATGTGGCACCCTAGGAAGATGTTCAGAACACATATATTTCTTACATTGCATATTACATTTATTAAATTTTCTTGTCTTTTTCAGGGTTCTTGCTAAGCCGCGTATACGCGTCTTTGACGCGTGAAAAATATCTTGGACTCGTCAAGTTTGAAACATGTGCGTCCGTGGGACGCAGCTGAGTCCCAAAATTATCAATTTTCAAAGTTAAAGCTTAGATGCAGCTCATTACTAAAACAGGAAATTTCCTCTAAGGTGACATTGAATAAATGAAAATCAATAAATGCCCCAGGGACTGACCGACAAATGTCCGATTGATTACATAAGCAGGTCACACCTGTTTCCTTGTTTAATCCTCCCAAATACACTGTACAAGGAAAATGAATTGGTTTATTTTGATAGGACAATTTATTTCAATAACTTTGTTTCATCAAGACAATTCATTCTATCATAGAAAAACAAAAACTGACCCTAAATGTGGTTTTCCCGCCATTTTTACCGGTAAACAAAAGTCATGTGACATTTTGAAAATACAACCAAATACCAGCACATGCAACCCCAAATGAAGAAGACAATCAGGAAACTTTTCTACTTTCAGAGAATAATTAATGTTGCATTCAGTTATCAACTTCTACTTCTACTCTAAAAAATTAGAATTAGCATTCAGTTATCAACTTCTACTTCTACTCTAAAAAATTAGAATTCCAGTGATATATAATAGCAGTTATCTTCTACTCTAAAAAATTAGAATTAGCATTCAGTTATCAACTTCTACTTCTACTCTAAAAAATTAGAATTCCAGTGATATATAATAGCAGTTATCTTCTACTCTAAAAAATTAGAATTAGCATTCAGTTATCAACTTCTACTTCTACTCTAAAAAATTAGAATTCCAGTGA
>JARWCS010270595.1:0-13213 GCA_034783895.1 Geukensia demissa
TGTTTCCTCCTCCACAACCACACAAAAGTTTACTTCCTTTTTGTCCCATTGCCCTTATAACCTAATAATAAGAATTAACAAAGTAGGTTAAGAGATTTGCATGAAATGTGGACACTAAGCAAGAAAAACGCATAAGGAATCCAATCGATGCCAAAATGTATCAATACTGTACATTCAACGTTCATTTTTTTCTTACATTGGTATCGAAAGTTGAAATGATTTAAAATCGAATATTGATATTGATTTCTTCCAACAAGATCTGAAAAATGTTCCTAGCTTTCTTCTGCTGGGATGTATAGCTAGTTACTGCTGAACTATATATACATCAATTTGTGCTTTTGGGTATACGTAGTATACTGAGAAAAAACTTGCCAAATACTGTACCGGTGAATATTTTAATAGGACAGTGTAAATTGAAATCAGACTCTTCATGAATCAGGTTTATCTATATTAAGGACCTACTAAACTATCAAATCCCAGGCATTAAGTCTCCGCTAAAACCTTCATTTTTATCCCCGTGCTACGATAGTGCAGGGATATTTTTTCAGAATTTTGGTATCAACATTCGGATGTACTTACAATTATTTGATGAAACAAGGTATATCACATCCTACTTTTTTATGGAAACATGGTAAATAAAGCTCGAAAATTTAAACTAAATCCACATGGTCTTCAAATTCATCTTAATAGACTTATTGGTAAAGGATATCATCCCAGCATTATTATTACATTAAGTCTTGGTTTTTATTGGTACTAATATTGACTTTCTTTTTAATAGCTTAATGCAAAGTGAAAAGTTTATAGCTGTTATAACATTTTCTACTTCCTGTCTATATATTTTTATATTGGCATTTGTATAATCCCATGTTTTCTTTGACTTCAAATGATATTTAAACACTAAATATGATTGGATGTGTTTTTATTGACACTGTAGTAAAGGAAAACTTGGTTTCCTGATCAGTTGCTTTGGGGTTTTGAACTAGCAGACAGCCAATGTGACTACTTGTTCAAGGTCGATAAATTGTCTTTGTTCTTGGTTTTCAGTATCAATCTCAAATGTAAAATCCATTTCAACTGATTTTCATCATGTGTTTTCTTTGCTGTTTTGTCACACCACGGTTCCAGGTTAGTGGTTTGAGCACTCAAAAACTATTTAACCCCACACTCAATGTGCCTGTCCCAAGCCATTTTTTCAATAGATTAGGTCAATTTTCGTGTTTTATTAATAGTTTCACATTTTGTATTTTGGGGGCCTTTTACAATTTCTGTCATAGTACAGAATCCTGCTCATTATTGAAGCCTGAATGGGACCTGTAGAAGTTTGAATTTGACTGTCATTTAGTGGATGGCTGTCTCATGGACAATCATGCCACATCTCCTATTTCTATATTACAGGTTCGGTGTATGTACGTCCAGTGATCAATATCCAGGATGAAATTAAGGCCACCGATAGGGCTATGGGTGGTAGGCTGTGTAGAAGGTTTTAAAATTTTTATAACCCCCTGGGGCATGGTTACACAGATAGCCTATATGTATTTGAAATATGGAACTGAACTTCGCTCATAATTGCACTAGTTATGTTGATTATTCCAAAGGTTTCAGAATTTGATCTAAACTCTGGGGTATTATATAATAACATATTATAATACAAGACTCCATTAGTTCTTATCGTCTGCTTTCAACGTTTTCTCAGATATTTACATTTTTCTACTATGGACAAGCAGTCTTATAATCGAATGCCATCCATGTTCGCCCATTATAGAAAAATGCAAATATTCGACGAAAAACAGACAATAGAAGTCTTAAATTATAGGACTTACAAATACTCATACATAAGTGGATCTGAATTTTGGAAAGGGTACAATACAAATACAAATATGTTTATTGGCACAAGCAAACCTCACAACAATACATAAGAATTGGGGCTACTAAAGTATCGAATAATTTTTCTAACAGTTCACATGGGTTATCTAACGCAACATTGCCCAATAGTTTTTTTAACTTTAAACCATGCTTTTCTAGCTTTTTCCATAAGGACTGAAATTGCCAGGTTAAAATTTCCATTACATTTTAATGTAATGCCTAGATAACAATATTTTTGTACTGTTTCCATTATAACATTGTCATAATTAAATCTGTTGATGTGAGATTTCCCATTTGAATTAAAAACTAAAATTTTTGACTTATCTACATTAACCTGTAATTTCCAATTTGAACAAAATGTACTTAATACATCTAAACTTGATTGCAACCCATCCTCACTTTCGGACAATAATACAATATCATCAGCATATAGCATGCAATTAATAGAAAGATCACTTATATGAACAGGATCACATTTATATGATTTCAAATCTGATACAAGATCATCAATAAAAATATTAAAGAGTGTAGGTCTTAAAATGTCACCCTGTTTGACACCACATTCAGATATAAAAGATTCACTTAGTCCCTCAGAAAATTTAAGTCTGGTTGAGGTATTTTCATACATAGATAATATTATTCTGAGTATTTTTTCTGGGAAATTTAAATTTAAAAGTTTATAAAATAAGCCTAAACGCCAAATAGTGTCAAAGGCCTTACGCAAGTCAATGAAGGCAGCAAATACTTTTTTATTCTTGCGTTTATAATCATCCACAATAGACTTTAGAGTAAAAATATGATCAGCAGTTCTGCTTCCTTCTTTGAAACCTATCTGATTTTCACTCAGCAATGATTTTTCATTTAAAAAGGACAAAATTCTGCCATGTATAACTCGGTTAAATAGTTTCCCCAAATTAGAGGTTATAGAAATACCTCTATAATTGTTGGGATTGGTTTTACAACCTTTTTTATGCAAAAGTACAAGAAAACTTTCATTCCAACACTTTGGGAAATTCCCATTGTTGAAAATGAAATTAAATAATTTCTCCAGGGGTTTAAGGATAAGTACTCCTCCATTTTTTAGCATCTCATTTGCAATTAAATCATTTGAAGTGCTTTTCCCTGGTTTAAGCTTGTTAATACATTTAGCAATTTCATCTATACTAATACATTTATTAAA
The DNA here is from genome assembly GCA_034783895.1 of Geukensia demissa. Taxonomy (NCBI): domain Eukaryota; kingdom Metazoa; phylum Mollusca; class Bivalvia; order Mytilida; family Mytilidae; genus Geukensia; species Geukensia demissa. The sequence goes on from JARWCS010270595.1 coordinate 3,044, forward strand.
GCTATCAGAATAACTACCACTTGGAAGTTTGTCTAATAGTTTTTTTGTTTGATTTGATATGGTTTCTTGAAAATCACTGTAATTGGTTTGCCCTTTATTCAATTTTTTATAAAAATCAAAGAATAATTGATATGGCAAATCCTCTGGTGGATTTTTGGTGCTATGAAGCCTGCTCAAGTTGTTCAAAAGGTTCCAAAAGGTTTTTGGGTCCTTATCTAAGCTATTATATATAGTGTTCACTATTTTTTGCTTAAACATGTTAGCTTCATATTTACAAGTTCTTCTATATTTAGATTTGAAAGTATAAAATAATTTTCTGTATAAACCATTGTAAGGAGATTTATTTACAAGTTTCTCATAATTTTTCACTGTGTTACGCAAGTCATGACAGGAATTTGAAGACCAGGGTTTTTTATTTAATTTTCTTTTCTTTTTTCCTGGCATCTTTTTGACATACTTGACAGATTGCTTGGCAGCGTCAACTAATATAGAGCTAAATGATTCGGTAATACTGTCACAATCCATAAAATTTGCATCATTAAATGTCTTTATTTTTTCTCTGAATACTTTATTTTCTAAAGTTTCACGATATGAACAGATTGATTCATTTGTCCAGATAAATTTGCCAGGCAATGGATCAAATTTAAAGTTGGTATGAAAACTTGCTATATTAAAATCAGCATATAAAGCTAAACTGGTGGGGCAATGATTCGACAATGCGGTAAAGTCATGTACCTTAAAGTAACCTACTGAGCTCATTAAATCCCGAGAAACAATGGAATAATCGACAACACTGCTGCCGTTATAAGTTATACATGTGGGCCTACCCATTAGATCTCCAGTGGTCCTACCATTCAAAATTCTAGTACTAGTTTCTTTGCATAAATTTAACAAATGTTTGCCACTGTTGTTAATGTGCTTTTTATCATGATTATTTCTCAAGGAAAAATTATCTGACTTATAAAAAGTATCATCAATATTTACGTTCTTTGACTGGTCATCAAAATCTATAAAATCTGGTTGTGTATTAGTGTAGGCATTAAAATCGCCTTGAATTATTATTTCCCCCAAACTACTATATTTCACTACATCACTTAGTAAAACAGAGTACACATTTTCTACATCATAATTTACATTAGAGTTTGCAGGAGAAATATATACAATAGCTAAATATACACTTTTTTCAAGTTTAAAAAATGTTTGATCTAATTTGATCCATAAAATATCAGGGTGTGTATTTTTTATCATACTTATACCACTTATTATTGAATTTTTTGCATATATATATTTATGCCCCCAGAATATCTTCTGGCTTTCCTATGCTTTTTCCTACAACTAGAATGAATTTTTTCGAAATTTGAGATGGTGACATTTTCAGATTCATCTCCTATCCAAGTTTCTACAAAACTTAAAATATTAAATTCTGAAATAATATTTTGAAAATGAGGGTCATTAGCTTTCTCTTGATTTAATCCCTCTATATTCCACATACAGCATTTGAGTAAATTGTTATTAAATTTTCTATTCCCTCTTAAAGGTTTAATCATATTTCAAAATGATATCAAATGTTGGATATAAAGAAATAAAGATAGAAACTACATATCATAATTATTGAACGTGTTAACATCTGAAGAAAAGAAGAAAAAATAATAATAATAATAATACTAAAATTTGCTTTTTAGTTAAAAAAAAAAAAAGCTTGTTCTACTTTAAAATATATTTCTATGTCATCTGACTAGATTTTGAAATGTAATTAATACAAAACAAATAATATTAATAATACTGATAGTAAAAAAACAAAAATGACAGATGGTTGGGATTTATGCAATACACATAATTTATATGCTACCACAACAAGTAAAATGTAAAGTGAAATGATGAATATGAAAAAGCAAAAATGTAAGTAAACACGGTTAAAAAACAATCATTTTAATTCCCTGGACCAGGAGAATCATTTCCTAGCATGCCCGGCGGAGGACAATTCCATGGGAACCTCATAGGTATGAAAAAGTTTTGATTGTTAGGTGGAAATACCCATGGCCCCATGTTTTGCGGGCTCATCATTGGTGGATATTGAAACTGAGGCACAGGTCCATTGTGAAATTGAGGTATGGGTCCATTGTTGTGTTGTTCATTGACATATCGTTGTTGCTTTGGTCGCATTGAAGTTTGTCTATTTTGGAAATTAGCACTCTTTGAGTTTTTGTAACTGTATATACCAAGAGTTTCTTTCAGGTGCTTAACGAGAGCTGGGAGTCCTTTCTGATAGTTCAAGTGTACCTCATCGTGGAACATGTTATCTGAGGCATGAAATTTTTCCAACAAAATAACAGAATATGACTCGCATGCCTAACTGATTGTATTGTTAGCACTATTTATCTGTTCATCACTCTGGTCTTTTCTGTTGATTATTGGTAGTACATGAATTTTAGAATTTTTCCATGAATCGGTTGCTGCACTAAGTAGATTTGAAAATTCCTCATAGTTTACACCTTCATTCTGTAGGTCTCTTGTTCCTATGTTTATAACCCATTTTTGGGTTTGAACTTCTGTGCATTATGTTCAATAAAATGGGTGCAAGTTTTAGCTCCCCCACGAATAAATCGAATTACAGTCTTTCCCTGTGGAGTAAAACGTCTTGGTTGAATGCGTCTCACATTCTGTAGCAGTGTTATTCTCCCCATAGCTGTTTCTATTTGTATTCATGTTTGATTGCTTGGAGGTATTGTGTTGAGTAACTTGATCGTTTTCTCCCTGAGTTTGTGTATTTGGCACTGACCTGTGCCTGACTATTTTACTTAAATCAGGTTCTGAGTTTTTACTTTCCAATTCATCTATTCGGTCTTCTAATTTTGAGACCAAGACAGATATTTTGTCTATATTTTCCTCATGATTCTTTTGTGTCTCTGAAATCTGTTTTAATTGAGAATCAATCAGATTGGCCTTTACATGTATTGCATCCAGACATGTATTTGTATGTGATATTTTTGTTATCTAGTGTTTTAACCTTGTTTTCGATAGGACTGAGCATATCCAATATCTTCTGTTTTAATGAATCAAATGTTTCAGTGATCAATGTATTAACAAAGAGGGGAATCTGATCCTTGCTTGCACTAAGATCTCCTAGTTAATTAACAAAATCAAGCATTGTATTATCTATTGTTTTCAGTACTGTATGTATCTCTTGGAACTTGGTTTCCATTGTTTTGCCATGTTGACTAACCCTATCTTTTGGTGTCATCTTGATTTCTGGGATTTCTGTAGTAGGTTTGTGTGGCGAGGAGGGTTTTGTTGATAAAGTAATGTCATTACTGATTAAAAGTTCTTTAGGATCTGTTTCTTCCAAATCTAGGTCAGTGATGGTGTTATTATTGAGATCCAAAGAATTTACTTTTTCTTTAAGTGTGTCAAAGTAAACATCTGAAAAGGAGGTGCATTTCTGACCCTGGATTACCACAGAACCACTTCGTCGTGTGAATATTATACTGTTACATGTCCACTTTTTGAAAATTACAAGCTAACCACATGATATGGTCAAATATACACTGTTTTATCTCCCTATATAAGTTATAGGAACCAAACTGATGGTTTATAACATTTATGCAGTTCCTATTCTGTTATAACTCCAAAATGACATAGAAAGAAAAATGGTATACTGTTACATGTCCTCAGCCAATGAAGTCACTACTTTTGTATCATGTGACAAAAGTTGTCGAATGTGGACAGTATGAAGCATGTCTAAAAGGTAAGTTAACCAAATCATGTTTATTGTTAATATGCTTAAGAATAACTGAATAGCGCTATAATGCAATATAACAACAAAATCATAATAAACAATTTTCAAATATGATTTGTCGACTGTAGAGGCACAATATTACAAAATTCATTCCTTTTGGAAATATAACACTATAATATTCTTTAGGACAACATAAAACTATGTAAAAGTTATCAACATTGGAGTTAGATCAGTATAATAAGTTAAGCAAAACGGATAAATGAAGTTAAATCAAGCTTAATTAATCTTGTATGTTGTATTATACATCTTATTTCTTCTGTTTTATTTTGTAGATGTCACCTTTTAGATCTTCCAGATGTACCTTTGATTAGAATTTTGTATTTTTTGGACATTGAAGATTTGATACAGACAGTCAACCGTGTGTGCAAAAGGCTGTATGAACTGATATCAAAGACCCCAGTTCTTTGGAATGTGTGCGAGTTTTACACACCATTGTTTCTGAAGTCCAAGGATTTAAAATACCTCCTTAGATATTCAAGGAAATTTACAATTTTTGATATAGCATATGCGGAATATGAATGCAGTGTAGCTGTTGTTGACTTTTACATTATCAGTAGTCTAAGTACTGCTAGAAATATAGTGCATTTGAATTTGACAGGCTGTATACTGTCGAGTCTTTGCTTTATTCAACATTTACCAAAATTAGAAATTATAAATCTTTCACAATGCGAGAATTTGCAAGATTGTGACTTTACTGTTATCTCAAATTGTTCCAGTTTGGAGTGTTTGCACTTATCCTTTAATAAAGTAAAGGCCACTACATTAACCTACATTGTTTCCAATACACCAGCTTTACAAACACTTGACATTTGCGGAATATATCTTACTACAGCGGAAATTTCAAACATTTTAGACAAGTGTTACCACTCTTTGCTTTCGTTACATATGAGTCTGCACGAGGCAGAAGACGAAGAATTATTCGACCGATTTATTCATTTGAACTATATTGACTTGACATATTACATGCATAACTTTAAGCGAAGACAATGAATACTGAACAGGTATTAAAACTCCTAGATCAGGACATGCCAAGTGATGAATCGGAGGGAGAAATAGATTGTATGGTGGAAGCCGCTACATATACTGCCCTGCCGTTAGAACCAATTGTATCAGATTCTGAAGAAGAGGTCATAGATGAGCCAGAGATTATTAATGTTTCTTCTGAAATTGACATTAAAAACATTATAAGTGATTCTGACAAGAACTGTACAATTATAATTGTAGAAGAAAGAGATTATAATCAAAACTATTGTACTGATAAGATTGATCCAAATTGTATTTTTGTAGCAAACAATGATTTATCAGATGTAAATAACCAGAGTGATAATCAGTCTATGGTTTTGTGTGAGAAAGAAAGACAGAGTGATGGAAAGTCTGATGTTGTGTTTGAGAAAGAAAGACAGAGTGATGGGCAGTCTAGTGGTGTGTGTGAGACAGAGTGATGGGCAGTCTGGTGGTGTGTGTGAGACAGGAAGACAGAATGATAGGCAGTCTAGTGTTGTGTATGAGACAGAGAGACAGAGTGATGGGCAGTCTGGTGGTGTGTATGAGATAGAAAGAGTGAATGATAGGCAGTCTGGGGTTGTATGTGAGAAAGAAAGACAGAGTGATGGGCAGTCTGGTGGTGTGTATGAGACAGAAAAACAGAATGATGGGCAGTCTGGTGGTGTGTATGAGACAGAAAGACAGAGTGATGGGCAGTCTGGTGGTGTGTATGAGATAGAAAGAAAGAGTGATAGGCAGTCTGGTGTTGTATGTGAGAAAGAAAGACAGAGTGATGGGCAATCTGGTGGTGTGTGTGTGATAGAAAGAAAGAGTGATAGGCAGTCTGAAGTTATGATGGAGACTGAAAGACAGAGTGATGGGCAGTCTGGTGTTGTGTGTGAGACAGGAAGACAGAGTGATGGGCAATCTGGTGTTATGTGTGAGACAGAAAGAGAGAGTGATAGACAGTCCGAAGTTATGATGGAGGTTGAAAGACAGGATGATAGGGAGCCTGAAGCTATGATTGAGATTGTGGCTAATGATACTCAACATGCTCAAGTAAACAATGGTCAAGAGTTAGATGCTGAAAAGACAGTTAATAGAAGTAGAAAAAGAAAACGGCAAGAGCAAAACTGGAAAAACAATATTAGAAAGAGACTTCGTCAGTCAGGTAGAGAATATACAGATGTAAGAGGTAATACTGTTCGAAAAAGAGAAATTCGAAATAAAAAAGATTGCGCGGGAAAATGTAGATTCAAATGCAGTGCGAATGTTTCAGCTAAAGAAAGGAAGAATATCTTTGACAAGTTTTGGTCATACAGTGACTCAGGGAAAAATGCATTTTACGCTAAACATATTGAGAAAATGGAGAAGAAGAGAACACGAACAAAAAGTTTGAAATCTAGACGAGCATTTACCTACGAGTACTTTTTCTATGTATCCTCAACAAAAATACGTGTCTGTAAAAGTTTTTTCCTTAGCACATTAGATATAAGTGGAAGGAGACTGCAATGGTTCTTCGAAGAAAAAGATAATGTATTTGAGGATAAGCGAGGAAAACATGTAAAAAGAAAGGTTTCTGCAGCAGCAAAAAAGAAGATTCGGGATCACATAAATTCATTTGCAAGAATTCCATCCCACTATTGTAGATCAAATGTAAAAAGGGACTACTTAGACCCAAATCTAAGTATTTCAAAAATGTACGAGCTATACCAGTTGAATTGTAAAAAAAACTAAAGTGAAGCCTGAAAAATATCACACATATAAAAACATTTTCAATACAGAGTTTAACCTAGGATTCCACATTCCAAAAAAGACCGCTGTGATGTGTGTGAGGAATTTAAATCCAGTGGTCAAATAATTGAAAATATAAGTGCAGAATTACAATCGAAATTCAATTTACATACTACAGGAAAGGTATCTGCAAAGCATGAAAGGGATAAAGATCTGAAAAGTCAAGAAGCAATTTTGTGTTTTGATATGGAAAATGTGATTACCTGCCCGAGAGCAAACATTTCCAACTTCTTTTACAAAAGGAAATTAAACGTTTACAATTTAACTGCACATTTGTCTTTAAACAAGTGTGCTTATAATGCAATCTGGCCTGAGAGCTTAGCAGGTAGAGGCTCAAGTGAAATATCCAGTGCACTTTGTGTAATAATAAAAAAAGTTTTAGAGGATTATCCCCGACTAGAGAGGATTATTCTATGGTCAGATTCATGTATACCACAGAACAAAAACTCTATAATGGTTACAGCTTTAAAACATATTATTAAAACTACATCTATAAATGTAATAGAGCAAAAGTTTTCAGAAGCAGGTCATTCATGTATACAAGAGGTGGACAATGTCCACAGCCACATAGATAAAGCTCTTGATCTAAGTGAAATCTTTAGTCCAGTAAGCTTATTGCGTGTTCTTCTAAAAGTAAGACCAAAACATATGAAAATAATTCAGTTAAAGCAAACAGATTTCTTGAATTTTCAAAAGACAAGCAAAAGTTTTAATTTTTCAGCAGTGCCGTTTACTAAGCTAAAGCACATTTCATTGGAAAAATGTTTGCCTTTTCGTGTATCATTCAAAGAGTCGTTTGATTGTGAGCATTTTACTGACGTAACATTAATACCTAAAACCAGAAAAGGTGCAAGTACGAATATTGTGTTTCCGAATGTATGTCAACTTATTGTGTCTCCTCCAGTCTTGTCAGAGGACAAAATCAAAGATATTAAATCAATGTTGAAGTATATGCCAATTGATGATAGGAAATTTTATGAAAATATCTTCAAATAAATGATATTTTTATTAGTGTCATTTTTGGACAACATTTCCACTGATTGATAAGTGCATTGTATATTACTGATAGTATTGCTGTAGATGTTAGTTTGACGTTCTGGATATATTAACATTAAGGTTTTTGTAACCAAATAAGTCATTTGCCATTTTGGTTTAGTTTACATATTGCTTAAAGATATTGCAATTTTGAACTTTTCAAACTTTGATTAAGCTTAGTTTGAGAAATGTTGTTTTATTAAGATTATGTCATTCGTTTATGCCGTTCGGCAAGAGTTACTGTCAATGATATTGAGGATTGTTTTGTTATTTGTTTTTATTATGATGGGCAACCAGAGTTACTGTTAGTTTTAATTTGATTAAAATGTCCCAATATAAATTTGTTATAGTTATACAGTTTTTAATTAGCTCACCTGACCAAAGACGAAGATAGATTTTATCGTCACTTAGCGTCCGTCCGTCAAATTTACATTTTAATCTTCTTCTTAGCAACCACTTGACCAAAGTTATCAGGAAACATCAATGGAAGGTCTTTAATATTTTTTTTACTTTGTTCCTTTTCGTCCTATAATATGGCCCTCATTGGCAATTCATGTTTCTGATTGAGTGACTGATAAAGAAACGATCTCTGGAACCATTAGGCTAAATGAACTGACATTCTACAAGAAGTACTATATAAATCTCCTCATATTGTTCCCTTTCCTAATCTAACATGGTTCCCCTTTTTGCACGTACTTATAAAATATACTTGTATAGTTGGATATTTGACCTTTACCTAAGTATGACATGCAAGACATATAACATGAACACTGGCATTGCAGATTTTATCTGATATATTTGATAATGTCTCCCATGAAACGTTTAATGTTCATGTTTCGCCACATGGAACATATCTTATTTTGATATTATAATGTTACATCTCACAGTAACATTATAATTTTGATCGAAAAATATGTCTCAAATATTAAAATGTTACATCTCCAATCTAAGAATTGCTTTTTTGTTTTCCATGGGTAAAATTTAATTATTATGACAACTGAAACAAAACAAGAATGTTAACTCAAAAACATATACGCACAAAACTTGCATGTTTTAAAGATTGTGATTAAAATCTGAGGTAACAAACTTTAGGACCTGCGATCTCTATTCTGAGAGAAGTGGACATGCAACACTATAATATTCACACGACGACTTTTATAGAAGTTTATTTTGATTGTGCACTCTTTATCCGTGTCCATATCATATAGAATTTAAATTACACTGCCTGATTTCATTGCCGTAGCCTTTGAAGGCCCAAAAAACTGGAGGATGGCTTCCTTCCATTTTTCACCCCTGGTGGTAAGAAAAGTGACATTGTTTGTCTTCCCATCTACCTGTTCATGTTTAATAGGATTTTCTAGGTGTTTAGGGGTTTCATTTTGATCGTGTAACATTTCAAGTTCGTTCCCTACTACACAATCGCGGAATCTCTCTGGGACTTTAGCTCCTCTTTCCGCCATTTTGGATTTACCGATAAATATTTGCTGATTTTCAAGCTCTATCTCTATTTTAAGTATCCAACATTTGTGTCCGCATTTAGCACATCGTTAAAACATTAAATATCATATTTTGGTGTGTATAAAGTTCACATAAAAACAATTCAATCTTTCTCCGGGGTCAAGTGAGGACGTGCTTGCAGTTTATATTTTAAATCATGAACAAAAGTTTTCATGAGATTTTTTCTATCCTTCTATATAAAAGCACGTTCATCATTGAAATGAAGTTTACCTGCGCGTGTTGTTTCAACACGTGGGACTTGTGTGATTTGGACCCGTCCAGATGAAGTGAAGAAAGGTACCCCAATACAACAAAATACGAACATTTTCTGTTATTTTGTCGGTGTGTAAATTGGTTAAAGGATTCAGTACGGTATTTATTTCATTAAACAGCTTCGAAACAGAAGGTTATGTCTAAAAACCTCGGGACTGCGTCCCTCGCTTTTTTTAAACATACCTTCTATTTCTCAGCTGTTTAATTGAAATAACAAGTGTGGACACATAAATGTCTCGCCTGTATATGCAGCTTTGACCCTATAAATGTCTGGACACAATAATTTTTTATAATCTTAATATTCAGCAAGTAATACCACCAGGATATTTAAATAAAACAAATCAAGTCAGAAACTGGAAACATGATAAAGAAGGTGAGTTATTGTTGATCAGTTATGGAACTTGACTAAAGTCGATGAACCATGAAAATGAGGTAAAGAACATAAGATACATGGCAGACTGTCATGTACTTCTAACAACCAATAAGCGTATCCAATAGTGTTGACATACCACTAACCAAACATGACCCTAGTCAATGGACCATGAAATTGAGGTCAAGGACAAAAGACAGGTGGCAGACAGATAGGTACTCTTATTAATCAAAATGCACACCCAATATTGTTCATCTACCACTTATAGTAAATGAGAAACAGACCTAAGCATGAAAACCTGACCCTACTCAATGGACTGTGAACATGAGGTGAAGGACAAAAGACATGTAGCAGACTGACATGTACTCCTAATAATCAATAAGCACACCCAATATTGACCTACCACTTATAGGAAATGAGA
>JARWCS010270705.1:0-13213 GCA_034783895.1 Geukensia demissa
TGCTTAGATCTGGTTCACAACTAGATCCAGTTAATTGACTATTTACATTTATATCTATTAGCTTTAGATGCAAGCTAATTTACAGAAGCTTGTTTTATTCATCTTCTGTCTATATTTTACAGGTGCTCAAGCCTAACCTGACTTCAAAATTTAAAAACAAATAATTTAAATGTCATATATGATAATGTGCACACACAGATCATATGTACTTTAATAAGTTTTGTAGTGAAAAGATTGTCAGTACAAAGGTAAGTGAAATGGGTGCAAATGGCATGAAATGAGAGATTTACTCCAAAAAATTGAAAACGACCAAGTTCTCTTTGAATGACGTATGTGCAGTGTCTAAGCTGTCTAATAAAAACTGATAAATAAAATTTCCTACAAAGCTATTTTATGGTGTCAATGAATTGAAAAAAGAAATTCTAAGATTTCAGTTTGAGGTGTTATTAATGTTTCAAAATCAATTTTACAAAATTAACAGAAATCATAACAATGAATGGCATTCACTTATAACTTCATTTCTGGTGTCGCTACTGCACTATAAGGTATTTCTATTTTGTGACTTCGAATTTTTGGGGAAAATCTATCACTTTGTGCATGTTTGAGAATTAATTTGTTGTGAGCTAAATTTCCCTGAAATGTGACGTCACAGAACAAAAACCTCATAGTACAATGGTGACACCAATTGGAAGAAAAAAGTGGTGATATTCATTTCTTACCCACTCATATAAATCAACTTTTAAACTCTAATCAATTTTCTCTTTTCAAATGATTTCCCCATAATAAACTTAAACTTGTTTTATTAAAGAAACATCATTATTTGTTTTCAACTCCATACTTAACATTAACTGCTAACTTCTTCCATTGTTCAATTAATAAATAAATGTTTCACAAATCATTCAGTTTCTTTTTGGAGGACTTCCATTATTCCAATATGTGTAAAAGTAAGGTCTATTAGATGATTCAACTTTTTAAGAAAACTAGCAAAGAGAAATTAATTCTTAGGTTTGTGCGGCAAAATACTGCAAAGATAATAGAAATAATGAACATAAAATGAATGAGGTTTAATAGACAAATATTTGTTTCAAGCCCCAGGTTTATGTTTCTGCTGGAACAGAGGCAAATCAGGTGCATGCCTTTCAAGCAACCAAAAATCAATTTTTGAATGGACATGATGGCTTAAATTAATTATTTCCTACTTTCAGATAATTTAAATAATTTAATAAATAACATTCATCAATATATAACATTCAGTTTAGATAATTCAGCCACTACTTCAATCCAAGTTATTTTTAGTTATATTCTTCCAATATCTTTCATTTGACAGGATGCATACAAATGTATGCAGTACATCAACAATAGTGTTAAAATGAAGTTTTTGGAAACAAACAAACAACCAAACAAACAAACAAATATATATATATATTAAACAAGAATTATGTCTCTTAAAATAGTAACTCTAAATGTAAACAGAATGGGAGATAATTCTAAATGAAACACTGTCTTACAATGGTGTCGAAAACGAAACTTTGATGTTATTTGTTTACAAGAAACACACTGCACTAATAATAAAGTTTTAAGCTCTAGATACAGAGAAAATAAATTTATCTTAACCCCCCTCCCAATTCATATGAAATGATACAGTTTTCTAAAATATAGAACTACAAAGAATGTTGGAATGGGTGTGTTCACTTTAAACATCTAAAAAATTCAAGTTAAATAGATTCTATTACAGTTTTCTAAAGAATATTTTAAAACTTCAAAACTTTCACAGTGATGCAAAGTTAAAGAATTACTAGAATTTTTAATAATATGCCCTTGACATTTTGCCAGCCATATAAATCACCAAAATTTGGAGACATAAAAATCATAGAATTTTATTAAAACTGACACTAATGTTGCAAATAGTCTGATAAAACAAAGACATATTGAGAGGAAAATTCACAAAAGATTCCCCAACTCCCTAATGGATTATCTGCCCTTAGAAAAAGCCAAGATGAATTTCCTTCCAATACAATTCAATTCTACACGTAGTGTCTTATGTTCATGTAAAGTTTCATTGAAATCAATTGAACTGTTCAGGAGGACAAGGTATGTGGACAGACAGACAGACAGACAGGGTGATTCTTATATAACCCCCGCCCACCAACTTTGTTGGCAGGTGTATAAAAACTGAACGTGATTGATGAAATGAAATGACAATGAATTGAAGATACACAGGAATAATACACAGCAAAGGAAAATCTACAACTCGTTTCAACTTACCAAAAATTGTGAAGAACACATAAGGAGGACAAAAAATAAAAATAATAATATTATTACAACATAAACATGCACTGTGCACTAGACTACTTGTTTAAATATTTGGAAAAGACAAAATTAGGATAATATAAATCTTTTATATTTTGAGTAACAATAAAAGAAGGGAGAGAAATCATGCAATTATGGTATGCAACACATAACTGGAAAGTCATAAATTTATTCTAATATCAAATATATATATAAAATGATCCTGATAATTAATAAATTTAAGTGTCAATTCAAATCATTAAAAGAAATGTTATATATACGTTTCACAACGAGTGGGAACTGTATATTGCAGGTCATCAACTCGAGTTATTTAATTTCAAAATAAATAAATTAACAAGCCTCTGGCAAGTTTATTATTATTTTGATATTAAATTAATAAAATTGATAAGCGATATATACAGTTCCAAAAAGTTGTGAAACCTGTTTCTCTTATGATAAATTTTATTTTTGTATGGCCTAATTCTTCTTGGAATGTATGTGCAGAGTAAACAAGGATCTTGCAGAGCAAGACTTTACCAGACCAGCCAATAGAAATGTCCCAAAAATTTATCTTATCATAGGATAGGCCAATCAAATGCAATTATCTGCTGTACCACCTAGTGATAAATTTACGAGTCACATTATATACTTCAAATATCAGTTCACGTAAGAAACAGATAAAATACTTGAATCATAAGAGAAATGGTTTTACACCTAAACAGGTGAATGGACGGTATTTCACTAACAAAGATCATTGTAATGTTAAAGACGGCATTCCAAGTCTGAAAAATCGCTAAATACAATACAACACACTTCTCTCCAAACCAAACATTTTACTTATTTTTTGTTACATGCATCCTGAGCTGCTGAACTATATAAAATGTTAAATTTTAATAACATTTTTAAATTTCAGAAAATGTTGTGTCAATTAGGCTTTTATTTACATATACATGGACATTTGATTCATTTTTTAAAGGAGAACAGCAAAAACTGGTCAAATCCAAGATATTTGGCACTTGTACCAAGACAGGCTATCTAGACCATATGTCGTTCATATATGTTTGTTTAGTAGGTATGTTTTGCCCTATTTGGAAACATTTTTAGTGCTTATTGGTCCCATTACCTAGAGTTCAGATATTTAGAAACTTGTAGGAAAAAGAGATACTGTATGATTGTCTATGAGACACCCGTCTAAATTGTAACATCTACAGGTTGCCTTAAGCCATTTAAGCCCTTCAATAGTTAAGAAATATACAAATGTGTTTTCATAAAATAACAGTCTAAAAGCCAGAACAATCTGCTTCAAACCATTTTAAAGGTATTGAATAAGGTTGCATGTCAATTTAATTTGGTTATTTTGTTTCTGCAATGAAAAATCCTCTCTCTTGTATTGCTCTTATGTCTGTTCCTGATTAACAACTGAATAAATTAATACTTAACAATGAGTTTGTATCCCATACTAGTGTATATCTCATTATAGTTATTAAAAGGAGAGTCAATCTGTCATTTTTTAAATCTACATTTGACTATCAATTTAATGCTTGTATCAATTTTTTTTAAATTTTATAAATACTAATCAACTTATTCTGTACATTAAGCTTAACATGATGCACATTAAAAACAATATGACACTAATTGATTTCCAACTCAATAAACTTGCATAAAAAATTTTTGAAAGGGAAGACAGATCTTACACCAAATATGTTCCCTTTATTCTCATGGGGAATTCAAAAGATTTTAACATTTATCAAGCAAATAAGATTATTACAGAGCTTTTACATGAATATCATGTGGAAAATTTGAGTGAAAATCATGTGAAGTGAATTTCACATTAAACTCACATGAAGTTCATGATAATTTTCTCCTGAAATTCACGTGAACTATTTTTGCCTGTGCATTATTAATGATTAAGTGTTAAACATGTTCAAACAATTGGCATCTTTTCATTTTTTTCTAACTGTTTTTAGGACATAAACATAACATCATACCTGTTCAAGTATTAGTCGATCTCTGGATAGATACATCCAAACAAGCTTTAAGTGAACCATACCAGTTTTAACATCTTCTAATGGTAGCCACTTTAAAATATTACACAAATATATTTTTAAATTATCTCTACTAGTATCGGACAAGATCTCACCAAGTATCAATAGTAGCCACCTTACATTATTGTACGCAACCAAGTGATTGAACTTAAGAAAGAAAACTGAAATGAAATAGATGAAATTTGGATCTTCAAATTTGGACATTAAGTTAAGAGTTATCTGTTTTTAAAATCTCAATCAAAACCATGATGATGAAAAATGGTCCTTGGTTAGATCTGGTTGGATACCAGTATTACAATAGCTCCTGCTTATTTACGGTTTCAATATCATTGTTAAAGAAATAAAAAAACGAAGGTGAAAAAACGCCAGCTAGGTTTAGTTTCTTCAGAATTCCTTGGTGGATACACGCTGGTATGCATGGTTGTTTTTTAAAAAAACTCCAAGTAAACATATGTAATATGTAACAACAACACGTCAGTAATTAGTACTGTCATTTTTTATTCACCAACATGTTTTGGTGCCTATGGCTTTATCATCGGGATACAGAATTTGACTTTTATCTCTCTAATGTACCAAATCTGGTACAGTATAGGTTACTGACGTCACAGAACTTAGTCACAATCAAATTGGCGAGGTGAATAAAGGAAGAAAAATACAGACATTAAAACATGCCAGTAAATAAAAACCTGACAGTAGCAATTCCTGAATTCTTGAGGCTTTTGTCTAACAACACTTCTGTTTATGCAGTGTCCAGTTTATACAAGTGTCATTGGATATGGCAGAGCCAATCAATTTGTGTAGATTTTTTTCTAATGCTATCATTCATTGTGGAAATATAGGTGAATTAACACATGTGAACAGCTTGTAGATTGGTGATCATCTTATACATAGTAATTCTGATGCCCTCATATTTGGCGCCAATGGGGCGATTAAATAATTTTAAAAAGGGGAGCTCATTAGAATCGGCAAAATCTGGAATTCTTTCAAGTTTGTTTCAAAATATTGTTTGATTCTGTACTCTCTCGATATCAAATTGTTGTTTTCTCACAGAATTTTCTGTTCTTCCATCTTGCAATACTGGGAGTTTGCGGGGGCACTTATAGAGGCAGGGGACCTTTATATAAGGAGTATAGTAAATTGATTCTGGGGTGTAAGAATATCACTTTTCACCCAAGGTATACTGTTGAGAAAGTTAAAAGGCTTTGTTGATGATTGGGGTGAGGGGAGGTTCCATTTAAACAAATATGGAAAGGCAATTTTAAAAAGATAGTACCAGTAACAACCCTTTGAGACATTTTATTGAGTATTTCTTATTTCCATTTCATTAAATGTATTAAAACAAGGAATTCAACATAATCCAGCCACAGTGGCATTGAAAAGTACCTTCATTAAGCCAAATTACGTTTTAGTGGGACAGCCCTGAAGTTTTTTGATAATATTGGAGAAAGAAAAGTTATTTCAAAAATCTGTTTGTTTTAGAGTACAGTACTAGTGGATTGTTTGACTCAGATGAAGACATGGATGAAATAGCAGACGCAAGATGACTGAGAGTAGTTCCTATATGTTGCCCTGCTAAATGCAGACAACACAAAAATTTCTTTTATTTTGCAACAGACAACTCATGGACTTACTAAATCATCTGTTCCTTTTTCTGCAGCATTTGATACTGATACTGATAATCTACAAAATATTAACAGTAATTCTTACTAGATACATAGACTTGTACATCTATAAAAGGATGTCCTTTACAAAATCAAGTCCTGCTAACTTATACACAACTATATGGATGTCCTTTACAAAATCAAGTCCTGCTAACTTATACACAACTATATGGATGTTCTTTACAAAATCAAGTTCCACTCATTTATGTATCAATAAAGGGATGTCAATTACAAAATCAAGTCCTGCTAAAAATGGCTGATCAGACTGAAAAACAACATACAAAGGACATTTCTGATTATTCTTGTTGGTCTTTTTATACTATTTATTATTACATAGATACATAGATAATCTCAAATAGTTAGGCATTAGTAATCATATTTTCTACAATCAAGAAGGTTAAAAATTCTAATTTGAGCCTTGGCGAGAGATTTGAAGGTTTTACAAACAAAATTGTAAAAAAAATACCATCATTAATGTTTTATGTCAGATTTTGTCTGAAACCCCCAGCTGAAAACCAGCTGAATGGTGACGTCATTGATCTTAGTTCACTGTTCAAACTGCATGTAGCATTGAAAATCAGTGCACGCATGTTGATAATCATTTTTTTTTAAACCAAGGCATGAAAATTGCATAAGAATTAGAGAACAATTTATCACTCTTTGTTGTTGTTAGATGTAAATTATGCCTCCCTACTCTTATATAAACATTAATGGTAAAGTCTTCTTAGGAAACATCAACTCTACAAACTGTACTGATATTGAACAAAAGGAAAGTTTGGAATGTTTGTGCAAGAAACTGGTAGTAGTGATGTTCAATTTCTCCATCTAATTATCTATTACCATCCATTATTTAACAACCAATTAACTATTATAATATTTTACAAAATAGATCACTGTAAACATGGACATTTTCATGTGGTGTTGTTTTCGAGTTTGTGAGATTTCACATGGGTATAAATTTTGCGGAATTAGTCATTTATATAGTAACACCATAACAACATTTTATATTCATGTGGGGGTATTTTGGCGTAGAAGTGTTAAAATTGAAATAAACGATAGTAACCCCCACATGAAATTTTCCACTTTTACGGTATTACATAGCTCTATAATTAGTACAACAATTTTTTGGATCCAACTGGCTATCAGTTATAAAAGAACATTATTGATAAAACTTACGTTCCAAGAACATCATCTTTACTGCCTGGGTCTTCATCTCTCACTTCTATCTCAAGGAACTGTCCATCTTTAGCATCTATTATTGTCTAAAAAAAACCAATACTACTGGTACATGAAGACATACTGTTAGCAAAACACAAACGATACCCCAGCTCCCCACCCCATGGATTATCTGCCCTTAGAATAAGCTGAGATAAATTTTCTTCAGAATACATGATAGCAAATTTATAATATAGAGAGAATGTGTCCATACACGGACACCCCTGGCTTGGCAAACAGGAAGTAAACATTTATGATGAGCCTATAAATGGGAGACTTACCCTGATAATGCTTCAGACCAAATATCAAATCAATTTAACATATATAAGTCAAAAATGATGGATGAACTTTAATAATTTGATTTGAAATCATACTCTAATTATTGACATTTTTTTCAATAAGACTGTCACAAAACAATTGCAAACTAATAAATCAATTTTAACCTTTACATTTATTTTTACACTAGAGTTTACAAATGTTTGCTTTTGTAGTACTTAGTATAAGAAATAAGGTCAACTTATTAACTTACATACACAAGGGTCTAGTTACTATTATTTGAGTTAGACTGTTGGATTAATAAAGGTTCAAAATACCAAATTTAAACAAAATTTACATACAAACTTACATGTACTGTCTTATTAATGCTGAATTGACAAAGGAAACTGGTTTATGGCATCCATAATGTTTAAGCAGTTTAAGTTTGATTGTAGCTTAAAACAAACATATTTAAAAAATAAACACCATGACATACCTCAAATACACTATTCCATTTTGGGGTTACTGTATTGTTTATAACTGGAGTCTTAAACTTGTTGGCACCCACTGAAAATAAGATTAAAAACTAGAAATCAAATACATGGAACAAGTTTAAAGATGTATATCAAATCAGCATTTGTAATATTTAATTGACAGTTCCCATTAGGGGGCATCAAATTCTTTTTTTAAAGAGAATCTGATGCCCCCGAATCACATTATCTATCATTGGTGAAAAATCAAGGGAAGGTCCAAATTTTTCAAAAAGAGTGGGCCAGCCATTCATTTTTCACCCAAAAAGTGAAAAAATGCAGAATTTTACACCCCTCCTTCCTCCAAATATTTGGCTTTTTGTAAAATATTTATTGTTGTTGTATAGTTACATTATATTCCCTGTAGAATGTAACCAAACATTAATGTGCAATATTAAACGATAATGCATGCATTGCAATATTGCTCTGAAACAGTGATGTCTTTGATGTTGAAAATTGATGTTTTTAGCATTTTAACTGTTTTGCCATACAATAAAAGGGGTATTGCACGAATATTAACCGTTGTAAAATATTAATTGCACTCGCAAGCTCGTGCAAAATAATATTCTACTCTGGACAATATTCACCTTTATTCATGCAATAACCCTATAGTATTTTATATTACACAATAAACCAGAGGAAATCCTGAATAAAATGTTATATGCTGAAGGATGAGGACAGGGAAGAAACTAGCACCAGATTTTTTAGTTAAAACTCATTATTTTGCTTGATTTGTTAAATATTTAAGTAACAGTTCCCATTTCTAAGTTTTTACCAAAATATAACAAACTACCAATTACTGGCATGTATATAGCAATTTAAATACTTGTAATTTTAGTATTCATGATGAGAATGCTACTCAATCTAGAAAGTGACCTAAATTTAGAGCAATATTCATAAGCTTCAAGCAAACAGACTATGACAACGTTTTGTTTTTCATTGTGTGTGATTGGAGTATTTATACATTATGATCAATATCATGAAAGTTGAAAACAAGAAAAGAAAATAACTAATGGCAAACCATTAGAATAAAAATCTATTCATTTAAGCAGATCATATTTTATGTATTTTTTGTACAATTTTTAGTCCTTATTTATAAGCCTTTTAAATCATTATTGTTCAATGCAATTTTTCAAAGTTACATTTACAAATTTGATTAAAAACATGGTAAATGCTGCCAATATATTGCTGATGTATATTTTGTTAATGCTAGTAGGTTTTTGACCTGAAGCAGATGAAAAAATGAAGTTAACAAGAAAACCTGATATTTTTGTGTCCTAACTTACACCTGATCACAGCATATGGATCAGACAATCCTTTCTTCATCAGTCCAATATCAGCTTTTATCAACTCCTTAGCTTCTATCACATGTATCCTTAAAACACCCTGAAAATACATTTAGTATTTATCTTTTCCTTCTGATACAGATATAATTTTGCCAAGATAGAAATGAAGCAGAAATGGATTACCGGCAGCTGAATTCTATGTGCTGACAATAAGTTGTATTTTTATTAAAATTTCAACTTATAATATTGCTGATCAATCTGAAAATTAGATTTAAGAAATTTAATATTTTTTTTATTGCACAATCTTGAATGAACACTGGAATCAAAGTAATGTGGACTTTTTCTTCTTTGGCATATTCCATAGTCTTACTCTTGTGTTGTGTGGAGGTTGTAAAAAGCTTCCTATTCTTGAGTTGTAAAAAATTCCTTGATTGTTTTCTTTATATTTGGCTTTTTGGCATTCATTATGTCATGTATATATATATATTCTATTTGGTCCATGAATGTTATTAAAAATTCATATCGTTTGACTGATATTCCTAATCCAGAAAAGCGCTTTACATGCAGTTAAAATTTGGTTTTTGTATATTGTAATAAATGAAGGTAAGATGTGGATCGTTTCTTTCTGGCATATATTCCTTATTCTTCCTTTTAAATAATCTCTAAAGAGATAAGATATATTTGGAGTATCACAACATACCAAAAAAATTTCAACAAGATTTGAAATATGTAAATAAAATCAAAATAAAAAAACAACAGAATCTAAACACAAAGAAATACATTGTAAAGACAAGCTAAAGAGTACAGGGTATGTTGGTGGACTGAACAAAAATTAATGTTTCATTAACCATCATTTTAAAAACCTTACATCTGGGAGTGGGTATTTAAGTCGAGCAATACTTTGCAGATCCTGCACCATGGGTACATCAATTCTGTTAGGCAGCACCATGATAGCAGCAATCTGTTCATGTATAATGGTGTCCACCATATCACTGTAAATATAACAGTACATAATAGAATAACAGTATAATAGAGGATCTTTACTTTTATTTTTTTTAAGTGCATTTCACTGAGCTGAGTCTCTCATTTTTTATTAAATTAAGAGATGTTTCTTGGAAGAATCTTCGTAATTCTTATAAAACGCAACACAGAAAAAGTTCTGGTAACTTTTGTTTATTTCGAAATTTTTGTACTTACTTTTAGTTTTTCTCCATCCATATAAAAAATTGGGAAATTTGTAGTTTTCCATTATAACAATATTTGCTCGCAGGATTTGAGAATTTTTGAAAATATACAATATTTTGATAGGTACCTATTGGTATATATTAATGGGTAGAGCCAGAAAAAATAAGTTGGCCATACAAGAAATGCAAGAATTAAGACATCGACAAAATTTTTATTTTTCACAAAAATCAACAATTTTTAAATGAGCACAGGACAAACAATGACACCTGTGATCATTTGAACACCAAATGCTATTGCCGGTAAGATAGTTAAATCTCATTCTAAATTTCCTTTTCAGATTTTGTTATTGTTTTAAAAAATAATGTCCAAAACATGAGAGACTCATGCCACATTTCTCATTTTTATATTAATGGTGGTGACCATTTCTGGTTTTCGATAACGTCATACAAGAACAAAATGAAATATATATTAAGAAGAACACATTTAAATAATTTATTTCTTTGATACAAATTGAGGACAACAAATTTTTCTCCTTTAGGCCAAATAAAAAAAATATTTGGTTCTCAGGCCCTGCCACGTTCAGTTTTACCAAATTGATCGTTATTATTTCCAGAAAAAATCCTATCCATAACAAAAGTCCAAAAATTCATAGTGGTCGAAGGAAGATAATCAGATAGAATAAAAAATAGCAAACAAATGCAAAATGGTCATAAATCTTGCTAAATGTAACTTTCTGTCGCAAATATTGGATTTGAAAAGTAATCAGGTCATATTTCATAATGGTTTGAGTGTTATGGTGATCTCTAGGTAAGATTGGTTGACTGAAGTTAGGAAAACAATAAAATAAATAGCAGCCTGTCTGCAATGAAAAAAATGGCCGGAGAACCTAGAAATTTTTTTATGGGGCCTTAATGGGAAAAGGAAAATAATTATTTCCCCTAGCAAATCTCATTTTCAACAGAAATCTCAGCAACTATTCTCATATAACATTAAAATTCTCATCTAATTTTGCCTATGTTATTAATAACAAACTTAAAGATTACCTCAATCCTGGCATATCTATAGCATTTGCAACTCCAGTCAAGTTAAAGTCAATATCCTGAAAATGCAAGAAAAACATCAGTACAAAATTAGAAAATCTGGCATGATTGTCCATTAGACTGCAATCTACCAAATAACAGTTGAAATTAAACTTCTACATGTCAGTGGAATTACAGTTACAGTATTAAATAATGAATATCATAACGGAAGCTGTGAAAGCCAACTCAATTTTCCAAGGTGTGAGTGTGGTTACCTTTATCATTGGTCCAGTTACAATCTCTTCAAGTCAATGGAATTTTCTGCTATATAGAATATATGACATTTTGTATCTTGTACTGACTTTATCATGGAAAATATTCAGTGAGCCCATAGGGTGAACTGAATATTTTATCGTGATACAGTCAGTACAAGATACAAAATGTCCTATATTCTTTTTATTGGTAATTTTAAATAAAAAAATATTCTCGAGCTGAAAAAGTCACATTTTACATCAATTAACACAAGATCTACTTCTTTTCAACGTATGACAACAAGACGTCGTTCGGTTTTATGAATGACGCCGGATCTTTTTCATTCATGAAAAAATGCGCATGAAGACAAAGCACGCAACGTAAATGCTTGACAATGTGATGTATCCTTCACAAAAAAGCTGATAATTTTTTAATCTGTGCCAGTAGACCTGTACAGGAATTATCGGTCAGTACAGAACAAAGGGAATTGGTGCAAATTACCGATAATTCCAAATACTAGTAAAGTTTTAATAATAAGCTTACTATAAGAGTAAGAGTAAGTAATCTTACACAAAAACACATTAAAATTATAATTCCAGTGCCATTTTCTCCTGTAAATTCTGCAGATTGATGTATAATGTGCATCCTTTTCTGGTGTTAGAAAGGGCAGGAACATGGTTATAAAGCATGTATAAACTGATTGAAGTTGGTTTTTAAATTGATTGAAGCAATTTAAGAAACTGAATGAAGAATAGGTATTGATAATACATGTATATACAGTAACAACGTTTCCACAATAAGTGATCTTGACATATGTGAGCGTCATCAGAGAATTTCATGTGTGCATTATACTGTCAGGATTACTACCATATATTGAAAGAGGTCATGAAAGGTCAAATAGCCCTTTGTCTGGGGAAAAATCTGAGCATAGAAAGTAAAGATATTGAAGATTTGAATGAAATTCCAAAATCTCATCAATTTTCTATGCTCGGATTTTGTCCAGCAGCCAAATGAAATATTCATACCTTAAACAATAGAATACAACATTTTAGCAAAATATGTTAAATTCTTTTGGAAAAATTATTCAATAACATAATTGATGGTAATAATTAGTACAGTGGATTCCTCTTAATTGCATACCCTATTTGTAAGAATTATGCAATAAACAGGAATATGCCTTTAACAGGAATTTCTAGTTTTGAAGTAAAAACAAGCCAATCAACTGGTTTATTGTCAATTATTATTTATTATTGAGTTAATAACTTTATAAACAAAGGGATTTGAATCTGTTTATACAGTCTAATTAATTAATTTGACACTTTATGTATCCAAATGTCTGGTTTCATGTTTTCAGTCAAGTGATTTTCTCAAAACTAGACATTGCTGTGTTAAAATTTTACCAAATAGTGTCTTGATTTGAAAATGAAATTATGCAATTAAGAGGAATTTCTTAACAAGTCAATATGCTATTATCAG
>JARWCS010270815.1:0-13211 GCA_034783895.1 Geukensia demissa
TAGATCACACAAAATCAATACCAACCTTTATCTAGCACCAAATGTCAATGTCCCAAAATATTAAAAGGATTGGTTAAATTGAACAAAAGTTATCGTGCGGAAACCTTCCTGTCTACAGACGCCAAAGCTGCCGCCGCCACCGACGAAAGCCTCATACCATAATACGACAGCAAATTTTTGCAAACATATTTTTAGTAATCACTGATCAATTTTGCAAGGTCATTAACCTCCATTTTTCATTTTTCACCCCAAGTAATCTAACAATGTATGTGGATAGATGGATTGATATACAGACAGGGTGATACCTATAAATTAATAATTCAACATTTTTTTTTAACTTTAATTGGTTCTACAACTTAAAGATGTTACTTAGAAATTGCACTGCATGTGAAAACACTTAAAAACTACTTAAATAGATTCAATATTTGCTACAATTTTGTCAATTTTGATTAAGATCACATAAAAACAACAGATCCACTTTGCACAATTAAAGATCTTTCAAGTGCAAATGGTTTGTTAAAACATTTTCTTGTTTTTTTTGTGTGCTCATATCTATTTGTAACATGCCGGGTGCCACTGGTGAAGCAGGAGTTGCTTACCCTTCCGGAGCACCTGAACTAACCCTGGTTTTTGTAGGGTTCGTGTTACTCCAGCTTTGGTTTTCAATGTGGTGTTGTGTGTTATGTATTTTTCTTTCGTTTCATTTTGTTGGCCATGGTCTTGTCTGTCTTCTGATTAACAATTTCTGTCTGCCCCTTTGGTATCTTCGAATTCATTTTTCTTGAACAAAACACGTAAAAAAATATTTTTTAACAGATATTATTTCATTCTTATTAAAATTGTGGTATGTACATTGTACCACAGTTGTTTTGTAGGATTGATGTAAATTATTAATAAACAGAATTTTCACAACATTTTTGCTGTGTTACATAATCTAAAATTTGGCCAAATATGGTGCGTACCTACATGTACTCCTCACTCTCTGTGAACAACTGACTTGTGCAATAATATTTACTGGGGTATAAAATTTCAGTGGGTAAAAAACTCTTTTTAATTCTTTTGCATTTTAAAATTCAAGAAATGGATTTGAGTCAAAACCTCCCCTTTTAATAAAAAAGCTATGATTATTTTTTGTTGACAAGTTTAAGTTCGTAACCTTAATGATGTTATTTTAAAAAAAATTAATCAGTTTTGTGAATTCACATTTTAACTTTTTAAAAGAAGACTCATCAACTTCAAAATCAGCAGCATTTTCTTGAATATTTTTTGATTTTGTTTGTTTTAATTTGATGTGATAAAAAATACAGGTACATTTTTTATAATGAAATTTTTATTCCTCCAAATGTCAGTAACTTCTCTATTGGTCAAAGTCTATTATTATATAACTTGTCCTGAATGGTACTTCTTAGTCTTTACTTACCACCTTGGTCGAGCCATTTATTTAAAGCAACTTTAAATTCTGATAGTTTAAACATGTAATTATTCTCTTTAGTCCAGACAACTGGCAGCTGGTTACTCCTGGCAACCTGTATAAAATACAATAAAACCTTATATGCCTGTCCCAAGCCAGGAACCTGTAATGCATTGGATGTTGCTGTTTTTATGTTTCAGTGTTACTTGTTTTGCATTGTTTACTTATTTGGCGAAAAGTTGTTATATTTGAATATCATCATGTTTTATTTTTGGAGCCTTTTACAGTTTGCTGTAGGATGTGGACATGTGTCCATTATTGAAGGCCTTATGGGAACCTGTAGAATTTGAGATTTACATGTTTTGGATGGTTGTCTCATGGAAATCATACCACAGAAATCATACCACCTCTCCTTTTTCTATCTGTATAAATCAATCACTATGCATAGTTCCTTCTGCCGGACAAAAAAATAACATGTGGTCATTGGTTGGAAATTGATTTAATTTTTTTTATTAATTCATAATTTTGGTTGAAATTTTTTTTAACTGTGATAAAAATGTACACATAACTTCTGAATGGGCAAGAGGATTGTTACTTGATGATAACTCTTCACAAAATTTTAGACACTGCTACATGCATAAATTGAATAAAACTGGTCAACAAAAGAAAGATTTACATTTATATTTAAAAAGACCCTTTAACAAAATAAATTATGACTGAAGAAGTATTATAATTCCTCTACTGGTACCTGGTATATTTCTGGTAAGTTTAGGGGAAACAACTCAATTCTAATAATACTTTAAAAACAATCAAATGTAATTTTGAATTTTTAGTGGATTAGTTTTAATTGTGTAAATTTTTGTGTTTGTCATGAATAATTTATGCAATGAGTTTCAACATCAAGATAGTAAAATCTAGCCAAGACTTTTCAAAATTTGAAGATTTATTAAATGAGAGAAATTATAGAAATACAATGTAGGGTTCTTTCTTTAATTCATTTGGTTCTATTTCAAATTCTTTATAATAATTTTTATGCTGCATTCACATTTAAGGAGAATTAATTTGCATTTTCAAATGCACATCAAGCAAATGTTTCCGTTCAAATGTTTTTAGTGCACATTGAATTTTATCTTTATTTATGTTTGAACCTGTCATCAATTTGCATTCAATGCGCATTCAATTCACATTATTTGTCCATATGAACAAGGCATGAATTATAAATAAATCAGCAAAACTGCATATGCCATTTTGAATCATTGTTTCCACACTGGCTGAGAGATTCAGAAGAATTTGAAAAACTCCTGTTTTCATAAATATCTTTATAATAACGGCTCAAGTCATACATGTGATACAAAAAGGTGGTGGTTGATGGTGTTTTACGTCCTACACAGTAAATTAATGCTCTCAGTCAGACGGTCCCTAATAGAACTAGTGGTATTGATGTAACTTTGGGTGTTAGTAAATTGTTGGTACAACTTGTGCTGATAACATGGTTTTATTACTTAACTTTATCAATTTGATGTAGTGTCGTTATTTCAAGTTGGTGTCAGTTTTTTGACTTTCTGTAACTTGCTGGATTTTTTGGACTACAATGGCACTTTTATGGGCCATGGGGCCGAGCAGTGCAGACCGGTTCTGCTGTGAATTGATTTTCATGGCCACATCCTACCTCAACACACTGCAGCAGGGCTGGTTGCCAGTGGGTTACTGCATCGAGGGCAATGTAAGGAGATGGTCATTACTTCATCACTCCACGTTGTACTTCTGTCGAAGTTTATGCTCAACAGCACATGTTGCTGCTTCGATGACAGCTACGTGACTCTGATGATATACAAAAACACTGGTGTCGATAATTATAAAATGTATACCTTGACCTTGTTACCATGGTTATCTGTTATTTCCATAACATCTGTTTCTGGTATAAATGCCTCCTCGGATACAGAATACCATCCTTCATAACTCCCTTTGTATATGTAGCCATTCTTTTCTAGGGTTTTCTGTAGTATAAAAAACATTAATTGTTAAAAATAAAAAAACTACTCAACAATATTTTACATATAGTTACATTTGTAAATAGTTTGCAGAGTAAATTGAGATTAAAAGTTGACACAATGTCTGTGACATTTTAACATTATTCTGTATCTTGGCAAATTTTGTTCCTGAAACCACCTACTCAAAATTTGGAAATGTATACTTTATATCGGGAAAATTTTGTGGAACTCATTTTGGGGATTTGAGGGCAAAAATGTGAATCTTTGTTTGCAGATTTTATTTTTTTTCTGGTTTGATTAATCTGTGAAAAATAAATTGAAGGAATTTTAATTTGTCAATATATCATAAAAGAGAAATGTATAAATATCCATCAACTGAAAATATTATAGATTTCTTTACTGAAATTTGATTTTCTTCAAACTGAACATTGACTAAAATTATTTGCTTAAGAGTTAATTGTGTTCATTGTACAAATGAATTGTTGACAATTTAAAGTTGCAATAATCAGATATGTGCAAAAATTAGGGTATTTATGTGTTTAAGAAACAATAAATAAACTGTTACACTTAATTATATCAATTTCAAATCATAACAGTAGAAGTGTGAACAATTTATGTACACAGGTAGAATTATAAAGATTTATGTATACAGGTAGAATTTATTAATTAAAAGAAATTTAATGGTTGGATCTTTGACTTTCTTTTTTTTTTGGTTCATGACATACTGATGAGAGGTTACTCCTTGAAATGTACATAAAGCAAACCCAAAATTTTTCGATATTTATTCAACATTGGTAATTCTGTATTTTAAGTAGCGATAAGGGTTAACTATACTTTTAGGTTTTCCTACTATCAGGCACCGGATGAAAAGTGATCACTTGTCAATCACAATAAAATCGATATACGGATAAGCATAATTTTGGGAAAAAATAAGGTTAACATCTACTTTGATTAAAACAATTTTTTGCGGGTTTTAATTTTTTTTATCTCCAGTTGACCACAAAATACTGCAAAAAATACCAGTTATATCATATTTTCAATACAAGATAACTGTGAGCAACTAATCACAGAATACCACATTCTCTAAAAAAGACAAAAAAAAATGAACTATGTCAGGAGAGCAGAAAGTAGGTGTTGCACAGGTCTGAAATCCTTAGTGCTGTTCTTCCCATGAGGATACCTCTTAAATTTGCATTCCCTCTGTTTTTCTTGTTGTTGAAGTGCAGTCTCTCTGACATTTATCCCATATCTTTTCATTATCATATGGTCCCCTAGCTGAGACTGCATACCAAAATCAAAAGGCATTATAGCCATGTGTTTGATTTCGGTAAGCCCAGTACGGAACCCACTAGCTGAGGTTGCTTACCAAATATCATTAGCATAATTTATTTTGTAGTATTTCCTGAAATCATTTAATATTATGAAGGAATCAAATATGTTTCAAAAGTTAGCTAAATTGCAAAACTGAAGTTAATTAAGGTGGTTTGCAAGTGCAGGTTAAAATGATAATATGAACAAGCCAGGTCACATGAGAAAGTAGTACAATTGAAAACTATGGTAAGTGTGGAAGCAGTATTAGGAAATACACACTAAAGTACGTTTCACTGAACTGAGTCTCTTATATTTTGGCTGTTATTTCTTAAAGCAAAAACAGAACCTGAAAAGGAAATTTAGAATGAGATTTAACTATCTTACCGGCAATAGAATTTGGTGTTCGCAGTATCACAGATGTCTTTGTTTGTCCTGTGCTCATGTGAAAATAGCTGATTTTTGTAAAATATTAGAGTTCCGCAACGTCTAAATTCTTGCATTCCTCATACTGCCAAGCTTATTTTTTCTGTCATTATGCATAAATATATGTCATTAGATATAAAATCTAGCAAAACATTTTTCATTTTCTAAAATTCACAAATTCTTTGAGCAAAAATTGTTATAATGGAAAACGACAAAATTTCCCAATTTTCAATATGAGTGGAGAAAAAATAAGAATATGTATAAAATTTCGAAATAAAGTTACTGGAACTTTTTCTCCGTTGTATTTTATAAGAATTATGAAGATTCTTCCGAGGGATTTTTCTCAATTTAATAAAAAGTGAGAGACTTAGCTCAGTGAAACATACTTTAATGTGCTGGACATAGCAATATGAAGAACACTGTAATTTGCTGGACACAGTCTGAACTTTGACCCATCTTATCTCAAATACAGTAGGAGATAGAGAAAATCCATTGACATTCTACTGAAAACTCTCAATGAGAAAAATAGAAAAAAACAAAAAACATCAAAATTACTTTTGTGGCAACTTCCAAACATTTCACATAAAAAATGCTAAGAGTACATTTTGTTTCATTCCTAACAACAAATCATAATGATAACCACATGGTTTAAAATCATGGTCTAAATAGCTGCGCTGTGTACATTGATTAAATGTTACCTTACCCAGAAATGATTGACAACGTCTATATGCCTCTTCTCTGTTGTTCTGATGAAGTCTGTATACTTTATGTCAGTTAAATCAAACAATTCCTACAAAGACAAGACAGTGTCGTAATGGTACTGAAAACCAACTTTTACATGCAAGTCATTTATTTTGGCGACTTACAAAAGATAGAACAACTGCTGTGTTCTGAGTACACTAGATAAACTAACAGGTATATGATTTCAAAGTTTCTTTTTATTCTTAATACATAATAACATTGAATTTAATATTCCACTCGATCCATTATCTAAGCATTCATTAAACTGATTGACAGCATTTATCCCATATCAAGCCACTCATTTCCTGTGTAATAAATAACATTGACCTGAAATTCTTACTTCTACCATTAACTGGAAAACTTTAGAAAGGACAAGGTGGGATAAGAGGCTGAAATAGCCTATTTTTTTTATTCAGAAATATGCATACATGAATCAACTAGATAATTTTCCAGTTTATTTATCTGAATATGGTAAACCTCTCATGTGAATACTTATGTGGTACTTGCATGCACTTCATGTTACCTAGTAAAAAATGTATCAAAATTGCACAAATATGCTATTTTTCTGCAAAAAGTCCAACTTGTTCCATTTTTACACTTAAAATATCAAATACCTTCCATAAATGTTTGTTTGTTTGTTTGAATGGGGTTTAGCGCCACTTTTAACAATATTTCAGTCATATCACGTCGGTCAGTTTTACTGGTGGAGAAAGCCAGAGTACTCGGAGAGAACCACCATCCTTGGGCGTGTAACTGACAAACCTTATCACACGTGATTCAAGTTAAACGCAACCTTTTTTTATGGTACAAACCCAGGCGTGAACACATGCTGTATAGGTAATGGGATACAGTGATCTGTACAGGTACAGGTAAGTTAAAATCAACTACCTAGACCACTCGGCCACCCAGGCCCCCATTAATATTTGAATAATCAACCAGTTTTGATAGATTACATACTTAAAAAATATTTTTAGAGCAAAATTATGTGCATTAAAAAAAGCATTTTTTGGCTTAATATGGCCTTTATCAAAATCATCTTTTCAGGATTATTTACATGTATAGTACACACAGAGAGTTTTGTATGTAAAATTCCAAAGCTGGTGAAATTTTTGCAACATCCGCCGAATCTCACCAGCAATCTCTGATGTTAAGCAAAAGGGCTTTTCATACAAAATTGTATGTGTTTATAGGTAAACCTCCTAAGCTGACCAATTTTCTCCAAATTTCACCAACAGACGTCAGAGGTCAGGCTTTAGTGTTTTTCATACAGAAATCTGTGTGTGTATACTGTATCTTACCTTAAATTTCTGTGATACTTGATCACAATGTTCTCTAGGGGAAATTCCCAATTTTTCTGCTGCTTGTTGTATCTATAAAAAACATTAAAATGATAATCATTTTTAACAAAATGATATTCTTGCAAAATTTTGTAGAGCTAAGAGGTACACCAGGTATGTAGAACTAATTATAGGGATAATATAACTGACCATAAGAAGAAAAAGTGGAAATAGCAAACCAGAGGCCCAATAAATACCTGTACATAAAATAAAATAAGACTAGTGATTGACAAATCCTGAAAGCAAAAAATCAAAATCAGCTTAATCATTCCCACAATAAAAATGTGGATGTGTTGTTTGATTTGACAATAATTATATATAAGGATTTTCAAATGTACTTGCCATATAAACTGAATATACAGTTTGTGATATAACATTTAAAGTATTTAAACCAAAATATACATGTTGAATATATTTACCAGTACCAAGACATGAAAGTCTACAATGGAGACTTTCAGAAATGCAATGGAATTCTTGGAACGTCATTGTTTTGTTGATTTTCATTGGTAACGACATGTTTTACAAGGACGCTGGGATTGCGTAATGGGTTTTGCGAAGACGGAAGTTGAATTTCTGAATAGGTCTAATAATCATAAGTTTTTACGTCACAATATTATTTTGACTGTTACATTCCACACTAAACAAGCAATTTTAAACTTACAATCCTTTGAGAAATTCATTACAGATATCTACATTTTCCATACATACACTTCTGAAGAGAAATCATGAATTTTTTCTATTTTCATTTTAATGAATATTTCTGCAAATTTCACTGAACTTTCCTTAAATATTCATTGAAATGAATCTGCGACTCCTCATCTTATGATTTTTTATTGTGTTCATTCTTAGCATAACTGAACATGCTGAGAAATTGTCTGAATAATAAAAGAAGAAATAACCATTTAACTTGAGAAAACAGAAGAGAGATGACTGATTAAACAACTGCTTGCATGAATGAATTTTTGACTCTGGATACTGGGTAACTGGTCAAATGAGGTTATTTAAATCTGGATATTTTTCAAACCTTTAAGCCATGTTCATCTGTTCCAGTAGTAAGGACTGCATTACCTCCCTTTAAAGCATTCCATCTAGCAACTGCATCAGCTAACACAGCTGTGTATAGATGCCCAATGTGTGGAGCTAAAATGTTTAATTTTTTACAGAAATTAATGTCACTGTGTTGATTGGTCAATACATATCTCTCATTCATGCATATTCTAAAATTACTTATACCTATTCAAAAACTCTTTTAATCAAATTTCGATTTAGAAATTAAGAGTTCTGGACTCCATTATGACTTAATACATACACCATAAAATATTAGAAGTCTAGCCCACAAGAAAAAAAACTGGATAAGAACAGCATAAGGAAAACATGTTCACCTTGGGTCAAGTCAAGGTCAAATGGGGGTCATTAAAATATATGTGACACCTCTTCATGATGACCCACCTGCAAAGGGTATACATGTACATGTAGGTCTAAGTCAAAAGACAAAACTGGTTAAGAATTTCATTCCATTTCAGTCTCTTTTCTCTCTTGGACAGTATGTCCTGTAGGATATTAACTGTTGCCAATATTCCACTTCAAAATAGGCAGTCCAAATAATTATGATGTCTTCTTTGGATCTTTGCTAAATAAGCAAAGATCTAAAGTAGATGTCATATTTATTTGGATTAGATCATGGAATTTATACATTCTATAGTAAAAATTAAAGTATGCTGAAACGTGAAAGCCCCAAAGAAAATAATAAGCAAGTATGTGAAGCATGTTCCCAATGGACCCAATTCTGACTAATCTCACACAGATATTTATACCTATGCCCAGGTCTTTGCCATACAGTATAATACTGTTTGTTACTGTTTGTCACAGACCTGGGCTTGGATAATTTCTAAACAAGTTTCTGTGTATAATCAGCGTAAACATGTCATGGTAAAACCTACCAGAATTTACGTAAAATATTGGTGTGGTGACAAAGTAGTTGTTACAGGAATAAAGTCTTATATGTTTGAATGAATTTCTTCTTTGAATGATTCGGCTTAGCTGCCATGCAAACAATCGTTTTGTCAACATTTTTGTCAATAATTTTGTTTCTAAAAATTACATGAAGCTGACATCTTGAAATTTCTAATTTCCAACCCGATTCCGCTCCTGAATTCCGGATACGACGAATTCTATAATGGTATCGCGGAAATAAATTTTTATAATCCATCTTTTAAAGGCAGAAAAGTCATAAGTGAATTCAATTCAGTAATATTTTTATTTCTTTTCTCTACTTAACTAAAGCCCCATTTACATGCACACCTTTGCATACGTGTGAATTTCTACATAGGTACGCAAATATACACCGGTGTGCAAATACTGCATGTAAACGCAAATACATACTTGCGAAAAATACTCCAGGTGTAAATTTGCACGACCAAAGTGGCAGGTGTAAATGTATATTTGCACATGTGTAAATTAACATGGTATGTATTTTGCGCATGTAAATCCACTTTTTTAAATACTCAAGGTCATTTTTATTTTTGATCTATCCGATTTTCTTGTTAGGACTTCTAGATTGCCCCGCCACCTTTTTAAAACAAAATAAACATATATACAAAAAATCACACAAATACTTCCTAAATGCAAAAACAATAATTACTAAGAAAAACCAATATGATACCAAACAATTACCTAGAATCCCGACTTGGAATAGGCACATTAAACATGTGGTGGGGTTTAACTTGTTTTTATTGGATCCAGCCCCCAACAATCGAAGCCAAAATGAGGTTAGGTCGCTGTTTTGTACGTTAGAAAAAAAATCCTACACACCTTTATGGTTTCCTTGAGATTTATTTACGTAAAGGCGTAGACAAAAGGCTGAGGGCATATTTATCAGTGTTCATGCATTAATACACTGTTGTGAGGTCTTCTTCAATGATTCCAAATTTTATAATGATTTGTCAACAAACAGTCGACTGGTTGATATTCTTTCAGTAAAAATCATATTCCTTAAAGGAAATGATTTGTTGCCTCACAGAAAAAGCAATTTCTGTATAGCAAGATATACAATTGTCTCCTGTCGTCCCGATCGGTGAAAACATTGCCGCAAAAGGCATGTCTTGTTTTAGATTTAAAGTGCTTGGCTAAGTAGGATGCACTCCAAAGTTTCCAAAATTGTACAATGAACGGCAAGGACATACACAAAATCACAAATTTCAATTGTCATTCTCGCCCTACTAAGTCTATAGCTAAATCTTGCTTGGGCGGCAGTCAGATTTCCTATACCCTATTACGATTTGAGGATCAATGGTTTTAACGTGTACGCTGGATCAGCTTATAAGGTCACAGGAATTTTAGTTTCCTTTTCTAGAAAAACGATCTTTTTGTCGTTTTCTTCCATTTGAGAAATGATTCTCATTTTCTCCTTTGTGAAAAACTATATGTAGTGCCTCCCCAACAGTTTGGAAACTCCCAATCTCCTTCATACCCTTGGATCACATAATTTATCTTGTCACCAGTTGGGAACGATATGTATTGATCTAAAAGTGTCTCCGTAATTGCCTTGCAAACCTAATAGACTAACATGCAAACGATAGATCTTCATACACCAAACAGATTTCAAATTAACCGTTACCTTGCAGAAGATGCCCCAAAAAATTAAAATAAACAATGGAATCTTGTTTTTTTTCACATCTGTTGGATTTCTCACCCAATTTTCATCAGGATTCAAAGAAGGCTCAAACTCTCTACAGATATTTTTGAATGTCTGTTGGGACATTCTAAAGTTCTCTAGCCATTGCTGCTCCGTAAGCGTACCTAGAACAATAGGCCGCTGACTTCTGTAATAAGTTAGATACATTGCCATGTTGTACGGATAATGGCTAAAAAATGTGACACATAAAACTCATGTGAACGCTTAGCAAATTTGCTTTACATACGGGTGTACACACGTGCAAATATGCATACAAGTGCAAATCTATTGCATGTAAATGTGGCTTTAGCCTTGTTAATTTTGTGTCAGTAAGTCCTGAGACATATCAGTATATTATTGCTAAAGCGGGGTTGGCCAGAAATTCTGACTGTAGTCAGAAGACAGACAAGACCATGGCCAACAAACGAAAGAAAAATAGATTGTGTATCGATGTTAGTCACAACCGGTATAGGAACGGATTTGTAGTCACGACAGTGGAGATATATCCATTGTCATTTGTGAAATGGATATTTTTTACCGATCAACCGGAGCAGATCATGATGGAGACCGAAAAATTTCCGGAGTGACATGTCTCTAATCTTTGCCTGAAAAAGCCTTGTCTCAGTAGCTTTCTTGTCAGCAGCAACCCTCTATCAAAAACATCCTGATAGGAAGCACTAGCTCCGGTGTAGCATATCAACTGAGAAACAAATACTCCGTAAGCATGTGCGGCTGGAATGTTGCTAGACACGAACGAAAAGTTTACAATGGAAAAAAAAAACAAAATCATCTCTCTTGTAAAGTTTTGTTCTTAACCCGCTCTTACTGTCAATTTCTAGGTCCATGCTAGAGTATGAAGCAGATCTTTCTGTTTCTCTAGTATCTTTGATTTCAAGTTCAATGGGAAATATTTCTATGGATCAAAGGTTCTTTTTATTTTTATAAAGGACGTTGTCAACCTTCTATGGACTACGGTTAACAACAATTTAACTCTGAGGGGGAAGGGACTATGGTTTTTCAAAAACAGATTCTGATGCCCAACTTTACGAAAAAAAATTCTGGACAGGCAGGTAATAAAAAAATATTCTGATGCTAGTTTTCCCCATAAAGGATAATGTGAAATTTTTAAAACTAAAAAAATACATACAAAATGAAACCTCTTTAATGAATACTCGCAGTTACTGAAAGCAAGCTCAGGGTGGGATTCCTGATGATATGACATCAAACCTCTCATCACGAAATGTCATCAAGATCAGTTTGACCGAGGATTTAATACTGTGTTGTCAATAAACGTGAAGAAAGACAAAATGGATGCAATGCCAAATTTATTAATATGTCAGATCTATGGAAGCAGGAAACGATAAGTTTATTTATATCTGTACCAACAAAAACTAGTTTTAATATCTTGACTTCAACGTCGACCTTGTGCCATTTGTGGAAAAGTATTGATACTTAATGGATCACTTTTCAATTTATCTGTTTTATATGTAATATTTTCATAGAATGTAGGATGTCGAATCCCTTGTCGTATCAAAATTCTACATTTGCAGTCGTATTTTTGTAATAAATCTTTGTAACGGTTATAAGATTTTGTAAAAGTCTTAAGAAGCTTGTGGTATTGTGATAGCTAATATGCCTGCTGCAAAAGTTTACAAGTAAGATGTAGGTTGCGACCATTAAAGTAAGAAACTTTGGTGCAAACCCAGGCAAATCCAACTAGTTGTGAAATGTAAACCCATACGAAGGAGCCAAAGGCACGCCCATAAAAACGGAAAGTTAACGATAGGAAGAGACAAATCTTCCTTTTCATCATAAATTTTAGTGCATAAACAACCCTGTTCAATTTTTAAATCCAAATCTAAAACGAAAGTACGATCATTACTGATATTAGATTTATTTAAGGTAAGATCTTTAGGATAAATCTCTTTTGAAAATTTTTGAAACTCTGAATTATTTAAAGCTAACTCATCATCCAAATATCTAAAGGAATTATTAAACTTGTCCACTTAATCCTGTTATGAAGTGTCTTTTTTTATTTTTGCCACAAACTGTGATTCATAACACTGTAATGAGAGGAGCGCAGTTTGTGCCATAGAACATATTTGTCCTTCATTCAAACAATACCTTTTGTACGTAGCCTTGTTTTCTTGTACTTAATCTTAAACCTGTTGTGTTTTATTTGATGTTTTAGTTAAATGAAACCGATATTTTGTTTATCAGCTGCTTATTGTATGCTAAACAAACCACTATAATTACAGTATGTTAGTATTTCATTTAAATACTGTTTTATTATTGGTCGAGACATATAACACGTGATTGGGTTA
>JARWCS010271034.1:0-13211 GCA_034783895.1 Geukensia demissa
GAAGTTAAAATTCTACTGTCACTTGGTGGGTGGCTGTCTCATGGACAATCATGCCACATCTCCTATTTTTATATGTCCAGTCAAGTCAATTAGATATGGATTAGACTAATCTAACGACAGATGTTGTATAAAATCGGCCAGTTGGTTCTTATTGTAGAACACCTCATCTACATTGTTCGACTGTGGTTGGTGTTGCTGTTTGATTCACGCGTTCATTTAACTGTTGAAGCTTTACAGAAGAGTGGCTTTTGTTAATCAAAATATTGCTTTTAAAAACTGAAGCAAAATAATTTGGTAAAGAAGAGATTAAAATATTAGAAAAAAATGTCAGGAGCTAGAGGATAATGTGTCACGTTATGTATAAATATGTGCTGTATTTATCTAGGCGTTTTTGTTCGTCTCATGCGGTAATTTTTAAACTTCTTCTGTTAATACGATTGGTCCTAGAATTGGCAAGTCGCTAGCGACAAACTGTTAAAGTATTTTAATATGTTGGTCTTTAATCGCGAATATAGAATAACACTTAGTTTTTGTAGTATGCTTTTTTAGTTTTGTTGAAAATAATACGTTTATTTTAAAATGTATTTGTGTTGCAACAAATCGTCTGTGATATTGATTTTTACAGTTTAATCTTGACTGTTAAGACTATTTTATTTAAAACATTTAAGTAATAAAGAAATTATTTATCATTTAATTTTATTTAAAATGATGTATGTTCTCGCCACGATATGACTGAAATACTACCAGCATGGCGTTAAACATTAATTAATTAATTAATTAATCAATCCTAGGATTGGCATGGTTAAATCTATATATTTGGCTTATCGGCGTTCATTTCGTCATGAATTGTATATTTCGTTTGATCCATGAATGTAACTAGAAATTTATAAAGTGTTACTGTTATTCCTACTTTTGAACCCTATGTCTAATGAAGGTAAGTCCAGAAAAGAGGTTAACACGCATATAACTTTGCATATTTGTACAAAGGTATAGTGTCTTTTTGTCATATCTTCCGTATTCTTTCTTTTGAATGTTATTTCGGAGTTTTGGGGGCCGTAGAAAGCCTCCCCGTGTTCGAGCTGTATGCCCTTATATATTTTCGGGTACTGTAAGGTATGTTTGAAAGATACAGTTAATATCTTTCCAAAGTTGATTTGAAAAATTTCCTGCCTGTTAATTATCAATATATTTGGCTTATTAGCATTTATTACACCAGGAAATGTATATTTCATTTGGTTCATGATTGTAATTAGAAATTCACCAAGTTTTCCTATTTTTGGCCCTTAGTGTGTCTGATGCAGATAAATCCGGTAAGCGCTTTTATTAAATTATATGTCACGAAATAAGGGACCAGTGTTTCCAAGCAAATGCCGGGA
Source organism: Geukensia demissa (assembly GCA_034783895.1). Taxonomy (NCBI): domain Eukaryota; kingdom Metazoa; phylum Mollusca; class Bivalvia; order Mytilida; family Mytilidae; genus Geukensia; species Geukensia demissa. Next base: position 1,377 of record JARWCS010271034.1, read on the forward strand.
CCAAACAACAAGATTCTATGACACCCATACTGCCATGCAAAAATTGCAAGAGAAGTGTCCCATTATTTGTCAAGAAGATTTCCAAGGCTATTTCAGGTTCCAGGTGCTAAGGAACACAAATTTTGGTAGAAGTAAGCAGTTGTAATTTAATCTCCGACTTAACAGCGTAAATTCGACCTCGTAATGTTCGGCGGACGTGTACGTGTTTCAACAGACTGTCTGGATTTAAATGGGGACCAACAGTGCATTCCTTCTCGCCCATTTATACTTTTATTCGTCTGAAGCAAACTTCATACAGAACCTTTTGCACACAACAGAGTAAAGGTTGGCTCAATCTTTTGGTTTTAAGTTCAGCTATATAGATCTGAATAATTGTAAATTTGGTGACTTCGTTGGCAGCTTCTATTCTTTTGAGCTTGGAAAATACTATAGAAACAGAAAGGTCTACTTCGTACTTAGTCTTACAACCGGCCCTTAAAAGTTAAATGAAATTGACACTTATTTACAGATAAGTTAGTTGACAAAATACCTTTCTAAAAACTTAAATCGATTTCATTTTTATAGACATTATGCACACAGCGGCTAATAGATTAAGATACACATCATTGAGCAGTATTAACCCTAAGGGCTCCTTTATACTTTGTTGCGCGATTGTCGCGCGACATCGCGCGACTACCGCACGATGTCGCGCGATTTTACCCGAGTTTAAAAGTTTAAACTAACTATGACAAGTATAAACATCCAGCGATTTTCGCGCGACGTCGCACGACATCGCACGACGTCGCGCGACGATCGCTTTGGAAGTATAAATGAGCCCTAAAACGGCTTTTCTCCGAGTCTTGGGGGGGGCATATTGCTTATACGTTGTGTTTGTCCACAAATGCATCAATTAGAATAATACTCTGGGTTCAAAAAATCATAAAATGATTCTTTTAAGCTTGTTTAAATATTATTTTTGTCACCATGGGACCAGTCATCATTTATCAGCTGGGAAGAGATCGAATGATGGATAAATTGATTTCTACACTGAAATAGCTGGATCGTTAGATTAAATGCCCTTTCTGTGATCATCTATTTAAATCAGCATCAACTAAGCATGACCAAGACTTCTGAACATTTAATATGGAACCTAATACAAAATTTGCATCAAGGTCTAGTTGCTCATTGAGATCCAAGTTTTTCGAATGGTCCTTTATTGCCCTTGGAAACCAACTTAGAATGCAATTATAAAAATTGCAACAAGCAGTCTATACAGCCTTAACCATAAAGGAAAAAAGAAATGTCTGATTCGCTATAAAATATTGGTTTTTTCCTATGTTAAATAACTGGTACATCGCTCTTGCAAAGATACTATCTATCCATTGAAATTTAAGTTTTTTGTTTTAACCATTTGTCCGTTTAATTTTCTTTATTACTCCGCGGATTAAGTTTGAAGCATATAAGCATAGTTGAGGTCGGTGGTTCTCTCCAGGCACTACGGCTTCCTCCACCAACAAAACTGATCACCGCTATATAACTGAAGTATTGTTGAAAGCCAGTGGCATTAAACCCAGAATCAAATAAACAAATATGTGACTAAATGTACATTTTGCTATTTATTCATTCATAATAAGATGTTAATCTAACACCCGTAAAGTTCGACCTTCATACACGGGAAATATGCGTTATTATAGGATCTTGGATGGTAACGTACGAAACGTGCTGGAGTTGGAGTTGGTAAATTGTCTGTGTACGTACTTGTTCCTCCTCTAAAAGTCTGCAAAAGAAATAAGAATATCAAGAACCATGAATGTAAATATAAAGTCATGAACGTAATTGTTAAGATCTGAAATAAAAGTTTAACCTATTGACTTGTTTATATTTTACTTTGGTCTTTCCTGTGTCCTGGTCTAACTTTTTGTAATACAATACTTTTTTCATAATACAAGTTTACCAATGTTGCTCAAGTATTGTGGACTTTGATATGCGGATTTTAAGGAGTAACCTCTCATTCTGTCACTTATACCGTTTCATGATTTTTTTGAAATTGCTAAGTTGTGCCTTTTATTCAAATAAGTTGCTATTTTTGTATAAAATATTCTAATATTAAATGTTTAATTGAATATTGTGTTATCCTCGACAGGATATGACTGAAATATTTCCGACATGGCGTTAAACAATAATCAGTAGATCAATTCATTAACCTAAATCTTGTCCTTTTATGGCGTCTATGGGGTAACACCGCTGATAATTCCAAAATACAAAAAGCAATAACACTGAAAAACTTTAAAAAAGGCAACAGTTAACTTTTATGCTGGGAACGCCCCTGGTCTCTGCATTACACCCATAGAATTGGACAAGATATCTCTTATGACGCACACGAACAAATAATGATATTTTTTTGTTATTTAAAAACTTCAGCCGGTGGAATTTCTTTAGAACCATATTCCACCTGTCGTCCTTCTCAAACCAAGCGAAACTACATGTAAATACTTACGTGAATTCCACTTGTGTCGTTGACAAACTGAAAGTTGACTCCGTCCAGACTGACAGATAATTGGTAGCTACCAGTATAGTAATTGCTGTTGTAGTACTGATACAGTGTTTTGTATACTGTTTTTACATCCCCTGTAAATATTTACATTCATTTTGTTGTTGAACGAGGGGTATTGGGTTGTGGCATAATTTGAGAGCTTTAATGCAGGTTAAGATTATTAGGAATGACTTGCATAAAAACTATTTCTAATACACAGTCGAAGATAAATTTCGTATATATCTTGTCGTATGTGACATTATACATTGATGAACTTGCTAAATTTTAAAGATCGATAAAACTAAACATATTACCTAAATCAACTTGTAACCAGGCATTATTGTTTGTCCCACACCAGTAACTGCTACCAGCATATCGACCGTTAGATGCCGAGTAAGTAGTCTGTGACAGGTAAGCCGACATCTGGGCATCTGGTATCTTATTACTGTATCTTACTCCAAAATCTTGGTTTCTACAGTCTAACAATAAAAAAGGTTTAAATGTTCGTGTTTAATGTCTGACAACGTACATAAATCATTATTCTCGTCCACTTCTCGCAGACTTGTTTTTCTGATCGCTGTATATTTTTTTTTGTTTCAAATTTTGGTTTATCTTTACGGTTTTCTTGTCATTTTTATCTTTATCAGTTCTGGTAAACATAAAAATATCTACGGGTTAATATAACATTCTGCTTCCGCACTCTATCTTTATGTTTTTTTCTGTTCTGGTGAAAACTTTATTGATGTGAACACTAAAAAATTCTTTATGAAAGCATGTTGTTATTTCCTGACAATTTTCGTATTGCTTTCAATTTTGCTTACAACAAGAAAATATAGTGCATGAATAGAATGGTGACTTAAACTTATTAAGAATGACCTACCTAATTCACATTTCTGTCCCCCATAGGGTTGTGGACAAACACAGGTATAAGTGTTATTATCATGGTCGATACAGCTTCCAGCGTTCTTGCAAGGACCAGATTTACAGTTATCTGTTGCTGCAAGAAAATACTTTGTTATATATTTTCTCTTATGTTAATTTACAAAACAAAAATGTTTTCAAGTCACAATAATGAAAGACGATGAACAACTACAAAACAACGAAAAAATGTTCAATGTAATTTTCAGTACTCTGACAACTTGTTCTTAACATATATATTTCATTTGCTTGGTTTATTTTTTTGTTTAAACAGACATACATTGGAATAAGGATGCCTTTACATACCCTGGCTTTCATTGATGTTTATGACGATCGTAGTGCAGTGAAATTGTCAATGCTGGTGACAGAAACTTACATATTACTTCCATTCTGAAGATAGAATCGGCGTATTTAGTCTGGTTGTCCGTGGCCCTAATCGTGAAGGAGTAAGTTCTTTGTATGTCTGGGACGATTCCATTAATATAACCATTGCCCCCGTCTACAGTTATACCACTTGGTAAGTCTCCAGCAACAAGGCTATATGTTAAGTCGTCACCTTCAGGATCCTGTAAAAATCGTATTTTCAATGTTAAATCAGCATTCTAATTTATAAAAATATATATATAAACTAAGACCTGTTGGATATAATCAAAAATTAGATATTTGTGACATAAATCATACTATAAAGAATAATGAAAATGCAAAAGAACAATGATTTTGTTGCTTACTTATACATCGTTTTAAGACCTAATCTCCACACTTTACTGCAAGAACAACTTTAATACTGTGACAATAACCACGAACAAAAGCTTTAAAAAAGTTCAAACATTAAAGCATTTTCACTGCATGTTTTGTTTTTTTGTAATTGTGAACCACAGTTTCACTTACTCTTGCTTCAAGTTTGATATGTATTCTTTGCCCTCCCTGAAAGGTTCCATAGAATCCTATGTGTGCATGTGGAAGCCAAACTGGTGGTAAACTTTTTGCTATCTGTAAGTATATGTATGTATATATGTTCATTTCCGTTACAAACTACACACGAAATACATACAATATATATTACTTAGCTATAAACTTCAAATAAAATGAAAATCATCTTCCTACATGGAGTATGATGAATTGTTTTCATTGTTAAATTTAACCTTTTTTTATTTTGCCTCATATGTTTGGTTTTGTTTAATTGCTACATGTATATACGTGTAACAAAGTTGTTGAAACTAAATGTTGTTTTATTTAGAAATTAAATATGCAATTAAAAGGCAGCATTTCTTAAGTTGTTGTTTTGAAGCAAAGTTGTACATGTACCTCAATTATCTTGACAACATCTTCGCCTTCAAATATAAGTGTCCCTCCTGGGCCAGGCTCCAAGTATAAATCTCTTGTTGGGCCGGACTGGAAATCAAAATTATAATATATAGATATGATCGGAGATTTTGGTCTGTGTTATTTCAACCGTTAGAAATAATGCAGATAATTCGATTTTGGAAGTAACTAGAATTCGCATTTCAGAAGAAAAATTCAATTGGCATAAATATATACAAACCGCGAAAATAATATAAACAGTTTAAATTATTTTAGGATGATACGCAATTCGCGCAATATTCTTACCACAAAAAAATAAACTCTACTTCTAAATAATATTGCTTAGTTATACTCTTTCAAAAATGACCATGTACTTGTTAAGTATAATGTATTTCAGATAACCACTAATTTATAACTCAGAGCTTTAAACATATGACGTCGTTAAAAATTTTTAAATACATTATATGCAGTAATATTGATAAAACAGATACACAATACCTTCTGTTCTTTGGTTATTAATGATATTTATACACTGAACCCAACCGGACGTGTTTTAATTGATGTCATACATGTAGCTTACGAGAACCAGATTTGTTATTATCTGTGTTTGGATTTTGAACTAGATGTCAGAAACAGCGAGTACATCATGTTGTCTCTTGTTTTACTATGTACATGTATATCTTATGCAGTTGGCTTTTATATCGTTTTGTCACACCTCTGTCCCAGGTTAGAGGGAGGGTTGAGTACTCACAAACATGCTTAACCCCGTCACATACTTAATGTGCCTTTCCCAGTCCGTGAACCTGTAATGAAGTGGATGCCGTTGTTTTTATGTTTAAATGTTACTTGTTTTACATTTTTGCTTATCTGACCGATGACTTTCACATTGGAATATCACTTTTTTGGCTTTTTACAGCTTGCCTAAGGTAGTAGAGATGTGTCCATTATTGAAGGCATTATGTCAACCTGTAGATTTTTGTCATTAACACGTCTCAAAGGTAGCAAAAGTTGTTAGCAACCAACAATCTATCGACACACAGAAGTTAGAAAAGAAAATACTTCAGAGTAACATTTACTTCAGTAAAATAGCACCACAAAATAGAACATTAGACTATTTGGCTAGAACATGCATGTCAATTAACGATATTATACTTGGACTTACCTGAAGCGTAATATTTCCTGTTGACTGTGCCTTTACTACCACGTTCGGAACATTTATATCAAGTACTCTGTAAAAAATAAAAATAACACCTACCAAGAATTATAGTTAAGATTAATCAGACTATCTTTTAAACAACAAAATCAAATATTTGCCATATATTTTAAAGATTGCTAATTCAATATGGTACATGGTACCACGCTTTGTGTAAGAATTATAATCTAGCTTGATCATACACTAAATGAAAGCAAATGCATGGATAATAAATTTAATGATGGGCTTTGCAATAAAGTATTCGAAGATCATTATTATTTGGTTTAATGCAATGAAATACTAAAATACAAAACGTGGCTACAAGTTATTTAGATTCACTTACCCGTCATCTGCAACAACGGAATTTAATACATATAATAAGATAGGAAGAATACACAATATCTTCATATTCGGATATCAAAACCAGAAATTGCATACAAGAAACAGCCATTTTAAAAATGTTGGTCAATATTTGGTTACTTAGAAAAAATGGAATTATTTGTTTACAAGGTCTTATCTGAAAATCAAAAGAGGGCAGTATAATTAATAGACAGTTCGTTTGATCTCATGATGTTGTTAACCTTGGAATTATGATAAATAATAAATTTAACAGCTTCCTCGTAGTTCGTGGAATTCGGTTGATGTCATTTTCTTTAAAGTCAATCACACTGAAAGCCTACCCAAATATGCAAATGAGCTGCTACTTGATAACGACAGATGTGAATGCAACTGGAAAGAGACCAGAAAAATGGCGTCTTCTCCTCTGACAATTTTTCTTGTACTGCCAAGTCTGGCGTATTCCAGGTATGTTATTTAAAGATTAAAAATACAAATTTTGCCTAAGCTTTCCTTATTTTTTATGATTTGTTAGTCGCTTTAACTAATTTATATTTTATTTATTGTAAGGAAAACGTGTCTGTTATCAAAATAAGAACGAAAGTGTGTAGAGTGTCGATAAAAAATCTCAAATATTTTGGACAGCAATAAACTAATGAAATAAAATGAAATAACTGTCTGACCACTCAAACAGAAACACTTAAATTTATATAGTCAAATTATAAATGAGCCAAGTTTGAAGCTGACAGTTGTACAAAATATGAACTTGACTCAGAAGTCAACTATGATATTGTACGCTATGTTAAAGGTTATATATAATTTAACGAAATTTTAATGCAATTGTGAATGAGCATTATTTTATTTCAGTTTCTTTCAAATAAACTACCCCAATGTAGATATATCAGCCGAACCTGGTGGAGATCTAACTTTTGAGGTAATTAGATATTTTTATTTTATTTATAGAATTTAAAAAGGCAAATGTACAAAATAGAAAAGCAATCTGTAATTAAAACTCTATGTGTGCCGAAGCTAACTGTACCAGTGTGACATAATTAGAAATATTGAAACGATATAACAAAACACAATGCGCTAATAAATAACTAAACGCACAAACTATAATCTAATTTTTGATCACTTTCACTGGAAGAGGCATAGTATCAGTGCTCCATAGGCGAAACCTGTCACAAATACCGAAGCGGACCACAGTCTGAAAAATATTAGACATTTGAAGATTTTATATAACAATATCCCCAAATGTGTAAGAATAAATATTTATTTTTATATTAAAATGAATTTTGATCTACTTGAATAAAAAATTATCAGTTTCCTGCATTATTGCTAGTATAAGACTTATTATAATTAGAGTTTCGTGCATTTTTGCTTGTAAGAGACTTGTATTATCATTGAGTAATTAAGGTTTGATTACATTTTTGTTTTAATTGCTAAGGCAGGGACCGGTGGAGACGTAATACTAGATCCTGGACAAGGCGGAACTGTCTACATTTCCGGAGTTGATCTTCGAAAATTCATAGAGGTATATTTGTTCTGTACTGTGTCAACAATACGTCCTAAAGTCAAATTATAATTAATATAAGCTACTCCATTGTTTTTTATCTAAACAGTATAAGTAAAAAATTTAAAAATACATATTATAACAGTTTACAAGTTCTGTAAAAACGAAAATATCGTCTTCCACTGAATTTTTGCAATCAAATACATATTATTTATTTCTTTCAATTAAAATTACCTTTTATACTTTGCAAAAACAAATAAACATGCATCATGAACCTGTTTATGTAATATTATAATTTACAGAAAGTAAAAAGTCTACCACCAGTTTGGACCAAACAGTCAGTACATGGTACTCTGGGCACATTTAAGTCGGGATCTCTGATTGCAGTGTCAGTACAGGCTTTGGTAATTATTGAACATTAACATTTTTTCCTAAGTGTTGAATTTGGACAATAGTAATGTTCAACGGAGTTGTTAATCGAAACCATTTTGTAGAAACTAAACCAGGACCATTCTAAAATTAAATTATTTTGTAGAAAAAAATACCAGTCTGAATGAAAAGTCCAGAGCCAAAGCCAAATCAACAAAATTACCAAGAATATGAAACCTCTTACTTTAATCTTTACAAGAACTAGAAAAACCCAACCTCACAAAAACCGAGGAATGAACGGAAGTGTAAGCAAAAATGGGTCCTTTTATCATTTGGGGTAACCGATTTTATTTATATTTTGTTTTCAATTGAAAAGTTTGTTTTAAAGTGAATTTCCAGAGTTAAGTTTTTTGTGATGGAAATCTTGGTTGGAAGGTTGGTAATCCTGAAAAACTGATTTAAAGAGGATAAATTAAAGGCAATTCCTTCAAATATAGAAAAAGGGATGTGGTATGATTGTTTAACAGACGGACTGACGCAAGATGATGTTAATAGCTTACATGACCCTATAGGTCAGGTAAACTGAAACAGAGTTAAAATAATTTTTAAAAATGGCCGCCTGTTTAAATGTTTTAAAGCACAGAACCGAACCACATTGCAGTTTGTTAAATTTGTTCCTGATGAAAGTCAATCTAGAAGGGCGTTTTTTCGCAAATAAAAAAATGAAAATGGGTTTATGTAATCGGTTATATTTCCAATATATTCTTTTTATGGTCTCATAGGAAACATTTCATACTTAAGATAATGGTAGAGTATGTTTGAATAATTTTAGGATCCAGATGGCGGGAATATTACATATCAACTCGTATCCGGTCATCTTCCACCTGGTACTAACCTTAACAATAAAACAGGTCGTATATCTGGGCGAGCACCTGACGTTGATGCCACATACACATTTACCATCCGGGCAACAGACCACCACGGGAAGTATGCAGATGGCAGTTTCTCTATAGACGTTAGAGGTAACATTAAAGAATGTCATTAGGAAAAGTATTGCTCACTCGCTTCTATAGTAAATGTCTTTGAGACAATTAGGCATAATAAATTTATGAAGTTATAATTACCAATGTTCTCTCAATATTTTGAATTTTTTGTTATTAAGTATAAAATTAACATTTGGCAAATATATATAAAAATCCAACAAGGTTACGAAATACAGACAACTAATTGATAAACAACAATGCAATATAGACAAACCTCATCTACCATAAAGTAACTGATGTAAAATCAAAACAATTAAATATGAAATTCAGTTAATAAAAGGGATTAATGCTACTCTTCTGACAAACGTTTGATAAAAAAATCGTAAGACTTATGATTACTCTATGTTCTGTGACGACCTTTTATTAACCTTCGCCAGTATCTCATTTAGTAAACGCTTGTATGTCGTAAAAAACTTTGAACCTGATAATTCATAATTGTCCTCCCAAAGATAAGGGGGAAAAGCTCAGACTAATATGATACGAGTTTTGTTACACAAAAATATTACAGGTATGCATTTGCCCTGCAGTGTGGTCTGAAAGAAAATGATATTCATATCCCGTTCTTACTGGTATCAAACCTTCCCATATTACCCAGAAAAAAAACTTTTTACGACTTATAGTAATCTCCCAATTAAATTTTCAGAATAAATTTGTTACAAGCTTGGATTTGCATTGTTACCGATTTGCATTAAACATGTACTTAAGATATGAACAAATAAATTTTCAGAAAGTGACCAGTGCGACAGCAGTCCTTGTTTGCATGGCGGGACATGTATGGATGGATATAATGGATTCAACTGTTCTTGTATGGAAAATTATGGTGGGAAACGTTGTGAAACAAGTACGTGACAATTTTTATTTATTAATGATCATAAAAAACCACACTTTATTGGTATTCAATTTTCGAAATTTCAAAGATTTTCATATCAAACACATTGTTTAGTGAAAACAAAAAGAAAAGTTTACTTATTATGATTAAGATACTGTTGAAACTAGTGACAACTTTTAAGAACATATTTAATTGGTGCACAGATTAACATTGATAGTTAAAATGAAAGATAAATTAGATTAATATTTATTTTCTGTTTTTTAATGTTTCTAGACTGTCCTTCAAATGCATTTGGTATTGATAATGGAGTTAAGAAAATTCCTGATGCTCAGATGTCTGCTCACTACACTTTCCAAACTCAGAGTGCTTCTAATGGGCGACTTAATAGTAATAATGGCTGGGTAGGTGAAGAAGCAGGATCCTGGTTACAGGTAATTTACTGATTGCATTTGACCAACAACTGTACTTCTTTCTTTCCAAATATTATAATTATATAGGCTTTTTTGTTCGAACAAATGTACCCGTCGAATAACATAGAAAAGCTTATAGCTTGATGCATCACGTTTAAAGCAGAAAGCTACTGGTAACAAATAATGATAAACTAAACCATAACTTCTTCTGCCAATGAACTTATCAAACGAAGTTTTTTAATGTAATATATATTTCTTGTATTTTCATGCAGATTCGGTAGATTAGGTTGAGTATACAACAGATTTATTATTTCTTACAATTTCAATATGAAGTTTTTTATACTAGCTGGTGACAAAACACTGTGATATTTTTTTTCAGGTTGACTTAGGGGAGACCAAACACGTGTTTGCAGTAGCCACACAAGGTCATCGTTCCTCGTCTTACTACACCCTGTCATATAATATTCAATACAGTACGGATGGAAATAACTTTCAATATATCAATGATGGCAGTGGTCATGAGGTAAATTTGTTAGCCTCTAAAATACATCTGTATTATATCTTTATATACGTTTTTCAATTGTTTCATATTTGGTTATCTCTACATGTCATCTTGAAAAAGCCAATATGTCAGTATGACAAATATTGTACTTAATTGCAATTACAACCGGTAAGTGTCAGTGAAAAAAAACCCAAATAATCGTTTAAAAAGATATTCATTCATAATTGGGATCCATGTCATGATTTATTTATTAATTTCAGAAATTAAAAGATAAATAAGATTTTTATTCATTATTGAAAGTACATTTTTTTCTGTTACTGTTTTCATTTTGTAGGAGTTTGCTGGCAGTGTAAATTATGACCAAATTGTAAAGCATTACCTGTCAACACCTGTTAATGCCAGATTTTTACGTTTTCTGCCTCTTACATGGCACAAAGGTGGAAAACCGGGATTACGTGTGGAAATTTACGGGTGCTAGTAATGTCTGCATTTCAACCTTCAGATTAAACTTTGATGCAGTTAATTTTATTGTTATTTTATTTAATCATTTATTATTCTGAAAATGCATATTCAAAAGAATGAATACGGAATACATGCCAGAAAGACACATCCATATACGTTAACAATAGTCATTGGAAAACCAAATCCAGACACGCCAGCGTTAACAAGAACTATGAATCTCAAGTAACAGCTACGGACCAAACGAAAAAATACTCTTCGTTTGAAAAAATGTAAAGAAAATCATCCGAGAATTTTACAAATTACAATATTGGAAAGATAAACCGTATCTTTCCAACATACATTTTGAACACTTTTATCTGTTTGATTAAAGAAAGTAATGCAAGGCACTATTTTTTAAGAACATGTTTCGTGCCCCATGCAAATCTAGTGAACTAAAGGCAACATTTT
>JARWCS010271145.1:0-21543 GCA_034783895.1 Geukensia demissa
GGCAAAATATTCACGAATATAATGACAACCCATGTTAAAACGACAATAAAGTATGGCTCCCAAGAATTATTTCTTAATCAAGTGTATATTTTGACAACGCTAATGTCGTTTGAAGCTTTTCCAAGACTTCTTCATGTTTGAGAAAATCAACCTGCTAAAAGAAGTAGGAATTTGTAGATTACATTCTTCTGTGTTTACGTTAAACCTGAAAATTTAGCCAACACAAAGTTCTATAGCCGCTTGCTAACGGGTGGGGTAGTTTGATCCTGTTGTTTTAAAGGAGGGGTTCGATAACCCAGAAAACTTCTTTTAATTTACCAAATCCAATGTACCCAGTTAAACTACATGTATCCTCATGTATTCAATAAAATATCAAGTATTCAAGTCTAATATGTACGTTGTTTTATTTTTACTGTTGTTTGGGAATGTGTTCTGTGGTAATTCCTATCTTTTGAGGAACTTGTATGTTTTTTTTCATACATGAACATACGTTTGTACGGGTTTTGACACCATTAGTCAAAACAAACAAAGCATAAAAATATAAGTACATTCATCACCAATGTTATGTCTTAATTGGAACGAGAGAAAAAAGTACCGTTAATAGAATATTCAATATTTTCCAACTCAATTTTTTTTTAACAAGGGATAAAAGTGGTATTTAAAAATACATTTGGTTAAGAATTTATCCGTTGGTTAAGTGGGATGTCCCAATATTTGACCACCACAAGAGTAACCGAAGTAAAAAATCAGAAGGTCGATTTCTCAACGAGGTGATGAAACCCCGTCTAAGGAGGTGTCTCTTGGTTTATCAAAATGCATCAACCAATATCTGACTCTATCAGATGGGACGTAATCGTTGGTCCCGTATCAGAATGAATGCCATGCACGTAAAAGAAACCTTTGCAAAACCTCTAACGAAGTGGTTCGTATGGACTTTGTTCATGCTTAATTGTTTTCTTCTCCAAACAGCCTCAATTATGTAATCTTAAGGCGGCAAAATACTCCGGCCTTACGTCCATACTGTAACTTACTGCTTGTTAACTCGCTTTTGTCCTGACTATGGCTGATATATTTTCCACGTGAAGTTAATCATTATATATATCAATAAACTTATCACTCTAAATGTTCCATATTATAACCATCATCTAAAAAATGTAACATTTATTATGGTCTTTCTTCTATCTTAAATTCTGGATTTTTGAAGCTTCGCGTCGACTGCTGTCAAAATTAACCATCGTAAAACCATTGTAAAACGAAGGAAGGTTACCATATGAAGTAGGAAAAATATAACAAATGTTGAGCATTTCAATAAATTATACTGAGAAAGTCACCACAAGGTCTACGACAAGGTTATCTGAATACAGATGTCCTATGCCCTATTTCCTTTCTTTTCTTTTCTTTACATATGACAGACAGAAGATTTTTTTAATCTAATTATAGAATGAAAAAATTGCAATCAAGACTCAAATACCTATTGTTTACATAATGCTTCTTATTAAAAGGTAATTGATTTTTTCAAGCATTTTTACAATTAAACATTGTCACTATCAATCTTTCTTATTCGTTTCACATTTTTGTTTTTGCTAATCATCAAGTTTTTCTTGGAAAGAAAAAAACATTGTTGTCAAAACAAGTTTTTAATCATCTACAAGTTCGAAAAGTTTACATTTTTTCCAAAAACACCACTTTGGCTGTTGCATTAATATATATTAACGTACATTTCATTTTAGAATACATCGCTAGATAATTCTGCATCATCGTGGCACTGAAAAGGTCTTCCTTGGTCATATTTAAATATAATGACAAAAATGAAAATACCCACATAGCACACGCAAAAAAAAATAATTATAACTTGTGCGCACAAGTTACAAAACTTGTGCGCGCAAGTTACTATCTTGTGTGCACAAGTTATACATCTTATGCGCACAAGTTACTTTTTTGTGTACACCAGTGTTTTCCTTGTCTGATCCTAGCGAAAGGAAAATATGTAAATAGAGAAGGAGAAAAATCCTGGTGTATAACCGGACAAACGGCAGTATTATTATCATTATTATGCTGAATGTCCTAGACATTAATAATTATTTACAAATTATTTGAATATAATGTTTGAGTAAAACTAAGTCTTTACTTGTTTTATTGGTGCTATAGATTTGCGTCACACATCACGGACTGCATACAACCTAGCTGTGTTACATGTACGCAACAGTCACTACATATAACCGGTTTTATGCCATTTTTGATATATTGCTAAGTTGCTTTAAACGTGTGCTATAGCGCACAGATGATTAAGCGGCATATAACGTTAGTAATATGCCACTTTTCAACATAACAGTAAATTATATGTGAAATATAACCAGTACAAAATTCACTACAGCAACATACACGAAGTATAGCAGAAGCCCCCAGAAGCCTGTAATCGCTCACCTGGAAACAGTTATCATTGAAAAGTAAACATTAAAACTATTATTTTTTATTTTAATCTAATAAATCAAGTAGTTTATACAAGATTCTAATGAATTCCCCTTACAGGTCTATGACTTAGTTCGGTCATGGCGGCCATTTTGATTGGCGGGTGAGGTCATCAGATACAGTTCTGTTCAAAGGACCTACCTAGTGGCCATTTCAACCAAGTTTGGTTCTATTTGAGCAAGTAGTTCCAGAAAAGAAGATTTTTAAATGAATTTCCGCTAGGGTCCTATGTTAAACTAAGTTCAGTCATGGCGTGAAAATATGTAAATAACTTGTGCGCACAAGATAGGTAACTTGTGCGCACGAGATAGTAACTTGTGCGCACGAGTTAGTAACTTGTGCGCACGAGATAGTAACTTGTGCGCACGAGATGTCAACTTGTGTGCACGAGATGTCAACTTGTGCGCACAAGTTTTGTAACTTGTGCGCACAAGTTAGTAACTTGTGCGCACGAGATAGTAACTTGTGCACACAAGATAGTAACTCGTGCGCACAAGTTATAATTATTTTTTTTGCGTGGCACTCCAGGGCTTCCGTACTATACCTTTAAAATCATTTCCCATGCAACTAATAAGTTATGCAGAAGCGACAAGAATGTTTTTTCTATGTATACTGTTGGTAATCCTAGAGGTGTGCACGCAAAAGAAATTTGTGACCAATTACGCCTCTAGAAGTGTATCAAAAACTGTGGTTGAATGTTAAGGCGATTTTTCTAAAACTGCTCAGCCTAGTCGTATTTTAAATGTAGTCTTACTTGACAACGAATAAAACAGAAATAGAACAGAAATATTAAACAGCATGTTGAAATTCAAGTTTCTCAGTATGGGAGTTAACGAAAACCCGGAATATAATTTCCATTACCGGCATTGGAAAGATAAGGTTGAAGCCGATCCGAACTGAACTTTCTTTCTATTTGATATAAATTGCCCGTGCAGCTTGCTTGTTTAATATTCTTCTTTCTTCATCAATACCTAAATCGATTGGTGGTTTCTTTTCATATTTGACAGGATTTTGCTATTTATTTAATTATATGAAAATGGTTTTCTCGTTGTAGTCCTTGAATTACTTTAGATTTCAGCTCTCCATTCATGCCTATAAACAGAGCTTAACTAGAGTTAACTACCAATAAGTCTGATGAATAATGTAGTAAAATCGTCATTTTTCGTTTAAATAATGAAATTAGGCACTGAATACATATAGTTCTTATGGTCCTTCGGAAATTTCGCAGTCAAATACCCACAATATGAGACATTAAGAGGTTTCAGTAAAGCCAAATGAATTACGGAAATGACATTGTCCATGAATATGTCGATTCACTCTTATAAGAAACCTATCCAATTTGTGTTTAAAAAAATATGCATTGCCAATTTAGCTAAATACTCAACGGAACATATCCTTTCATAGATTCAATGTCTGCTTTATAAGAGACAAAAATGATTGGCAGAAAAATAAGATTTGTATTTTATTGTTTGAATGTAAATTTTGAAATAAAATGTGTTCAGTTTTTCATGGTATGTTGCTTTAAAAACTTCGAATAGACTTAAATGTTCAATAGATTTACATAAGAGCAATTCGATACCTAATTTTAGTATATAAAAGGAAAAATAGATCGATTTTACTACATTGTTCACCAGACTTATAGGGACAAAAAACAAAAGTTATTCCAGGGCTTCAACGAGAAAATTAGTTTCATTATAAAAAAAAATATCATAATCCAGTCGAATATGAAAGTAACCATAAATCGTTATTTAGATAATGATGAAGGAACTAGAATATTAAACAAGTTAACTCTAAAATATGGTGCACCGGTAATTTATATTAAATACAAAGGAAATTATAGGACAAATGATCGGAATTACTTGGCCCTAACCGACAATACTAACATTTTGGACAGTTTCATTGCATTCTGAATTCAACTGGAGCTGGAAGTACCTGCCCTGCTCGAGAACTTTCATTCATAATTACAAAGAATTATAAAGATAAACAGTAAACATAATCATGATCTGCTACTGTTTCTGCTGTTGACAAACGTTTGCATGCACCGGATTTTTTTTGCATTAAAATTCTGCACAGAATGAAAATTATAAGACTATTTTTGTTGATCTATTTTCACACTTCAAATTTGTATAAACTTATGGTTAAAAAAGTTGATCGAGTTGTATCCCATAATGCATTATGGTTTCATCCATTTTTTACCCCATTCCACAATCTTTGGTACACAAACAAATACACATGTTTCCTGTTTGAATTCCCTTCATGTTACCTATATTCGGATCGGATGCGACCTTATTCCTTCAATGCCGGTAAAGGAAATCACATTCCAGATTTTTGTCATCTCGCATACTGAGAAAATTAAATTTCAACGTGATGTTCCATATTTATGTTGCATAGCATTACTCACAGTATATCGGGAGAACATTCTATTGCTCCTGCAATATTTTCATGACAAGTACTTTTATAGGTAGAGATTATCTATTTATCTTTTAAAATGCGTTTTAGTATCGAGTTTTAATGTGACAATGCAGTGGGTATGTGATGAAAATTTTTTTTTCAAAAAACTGCACCAAACAACGATACCTTAGACATTTGGTCAAACGATAAAATCAGTTTCAACTGTTTGGTTGGTGGGTACATTAAATTATCAAATAGTTTGTGTTTGCCATTACACTATTTAGGATTAACAACTTCGACTAGTGAAGCGTTAGGAACAAGGGAATCTGTTTTGTGTCACGTGACCATACTCCTGAGTTTCGTATGTAATTGTTGGAGTTCAGTTCCAGTTCCTTTTGTTTCTTTTTCTAATCTGTTTGGTTTTTCAGCTTGTCTTTTGTTTGTCTATGAATTGGCTTTCATTACTGGAATGTTTGGAAAATGGCAAAAAGATTCCGATTTATTATTGAAGGCAGTCGTAGAAGTAAAATTCGACTGTCGCTTGATGGATGGCTGTATCATGGACAATCATGCCATGTCTCCTATTTTTATATTATAAAAGTAATGTTTCAAACTTTCAGCATTTAAAAAAGAAGAAAGCATTGGTGCTGTCGCGTTAATAACTACATCAAGAATACGTTGAAAAATTGAAATAACCTTCCTTAGATTTTATGGTCACCATCAAAAATTAGTTGATCCATATGGTCTAAGTGTATCTAAATTAGTTATAGACCTGTAACCGGAAACTCAACAATAAGTTGACGTCTTTTCGGATTGACGTTAACCCGAGTTAAAGGATTCCACGACAGGTTGCTGGAATGACAGGAAATGCTTATCATTGCGGAGCTCCTGATTCCCATCTTGTTTTATAAAGTAAGTCATGGAGTCCAAGCTTTCTTGTTTTTCTATTCGTTTATCTTTCAGTTTGTTTCAAGTTTTTCTTTTCTTTTCGGACTTTGCATTTTTTGATCACTTGCATAGGCATTTTACACTTGACTGGTTTGATATGGTTTATAACACTAAATACTGTCATTTCATAAATTTAGATAATGTATATTAATTCATCTCTTATAAGTTCAGCTTAGGTAGTTAAATAAACACCTGCTAA
The DNA here is from genome assembly GCA_034783895.1 of Geukensia demissa. NCBI lineage: Eukaryota > Metazoa > Mollusca > Bivalvia > Mytilida > Mytilidae > Geukensia > Geukensia demissa. Next base: position 6,008 of record JARWCS010271145.1, read on the forward strand.
GGTTCTCCCATTCAAAGGCAACTATGAGAACTTATTAAACAATCATAAAGAAAAAAAAAGAACTACATGGAAATTTGCTTAGTGAATAATGACCTCCTAATTATGTGGTTGATACTTCAATAAATAAATATAGACAAGTATCTGTTCTGTATAATAGGTTTGAAAGAATTGTCGTGTGAATTGTTAAGAATCGTCAATAAGCTGATCAGATGTCTGATATATAAACCTCACACAATCTTTTTTAGAAAGATATAAAATCATCATATTCTTGACTTCAAATAATTAATCGTAAGCTTTCTTCAATGATGGACACAAACTTCAGTAGTAATATCTCTAACAGTCTTCCTAAGTCTGTTCATACGGAAAATATAGTTATTGGAATATGTTTGATGGTTTTAACTATTTTTACAATATTTGGAAATATTCTTGTTCTTGTTGCAGTTAAGAAGGAGAAACAACTACAAACTAAGTTTAACGTTTATATTATAAATCTTGCAGTAACAGATTTAACAGTAGCTGTAACGGCCATGAGCTTTTATTCTACTGACAATATTATGGGTTATTGGCCGTTCGGAAAGTTTCTTTGTGGTTTTTGGATTTTTAATGATTATGGAATGACGTTTGCCTCTGTTTTCACAATTATTGTTATATCTGTGGACAGATTTTGGGCAGTAACATGGCCAACACATTATCGAACTCATCATACAAAAAAGAAATGTAAAATTTTCATTGCAATCGTATGGTAAGTACGTATATATGTCAAAGTGTCTGCTTCACTTTTCAACTCCATTTTGGTGCTATTTTCTTAAACTGTTTTTAAGGTGTCATTAATTTATCAGTAGCGACTTGTATTTAAACGTTATGAATAAAACAGGTTTAAGGTCAAACAAAATTTAAATTTAAATATTGAATAAGCAGTGTATATCCAGGACATACTAAAGGACTAGTCCATATTTTAAACTGCCAAAATGTAATATATCCATCTTAATATGCCAATTTACTTTTTGAAATTGATCTCACATAGTCCAGTATTCTTCAAGAATAGTGTTCGTTTTCCTATTTCATTCAAATCTATCATGAAGTACAACGAATATGAACTGCAAATCACGATAAAAGCGGTGATGATGTTTACTATTGCAAAGTAGTTAGAATTAGTTAAGAACACCACTTTCCAACTAGGAGGGGTGTAGACAATATTTTCGTCTTATGACAGCTAAGAATTTTTTAACGAAAGTAAACTTTTAGTTTAAAACTTCAAAAGAATGTTAAAGAGGTTTGATATGGTGGTTTAATGTGTTTCATTTTACAAAAAATGTTATAAGAAAATGGTTTCCATTTTTTTAGTTTTAGGCATTCAAAGTCTGAATGAGAAGGTTTCGTACCGGACTGGTTTTCACGTTGTACAATTGAACAGCTTCTTGCAATAACCTATGCCTGACAATAGAAAATAATTATTGAGTGTCTAATCCTTATAATGAAAATAAGGAATTTTGTGCTGTGATAACCTGGTGTTTTCCTATTTTTTGATCCAATATTCTTGCATTTCAATAAATGAACTCAGTTACTTGTGTTTTCTATAATCATTGAAAGTATAATTTAAATTTGTGTTTTAATAAGACTCGAAGAAAAGATTTTTAGAAAGAATAATTCAAATTTGTGTTTTTATAAGACTTGCAAGAAGCTGTTCAATTGTACAGTCCCTGAGACAAACATATAGTTTTGAAGTAATCAAAAGAAACCTATTCTGATTTTCATTTTACGCCTAATATATGTAATTTCATGCTAAAATTTGAAACCATCTGCCCTGGAATTTATTCAGTCAAGATGGCTCCACCTGATAAAGGTTTAGTGCTGGCGATTCACATGTGCTGTTGGTTTTAATTTATCTCTATATACAACTTCGTGAAACCACACGATTACCCATTTGTTATGTTAAATTGGTTCATGCATTTAGCACAAAAATATAAATGATACACATTTTGAACAAGTGTTATCTCTCAAACATATTTTTCGTCCGAAATGGGTAAACTTTTAGTGGGAGTCTTGTTTCGTTTTCTTTCGTACCAGTATTGATACTCTTGGAGTTAGACATATAGCTTTGCTCGTCACGAGCGAAAAGCGTTCTTTTTTGCCCTTTCCGCATAATGTATGTAATGTCATGCTAAATTTGAAACAATCTGCACTGGAAATGATTCAGTCAACATGGCTCCACCTGATGAAGGCTTAGTGATGTCGATTCAGATTTGCGGTCGTTTTTAATAAATCTCTATATACAACTTCGTGAAACTTCAGGATTGCCCATTTTTACATAAAAATAGGTAAATGCACTTTATAAAAAAAATATAAATTATGCAAATTTTGAATAAGTGTTATATCCTTAAAGAACAAATAATATTTTTCTGTACGTCCGATATGGGAAACAAATTATTGAGAGTCCTTTTCTTTCGTGCCAGTATTGATATTCTTGGAGTAATGCATATAGTTGTGCTGGTAACGAGAGAGATGGATTATGATTTGCCTCTTCCGCCTAATGCTTTTAATGTCATGTTAAAATTTGAAACAGTCGGTATTAGTGATGGCGATTTACATTTGCTGCCGTTTTTAATTAATCTCTATTTAAACGTGATCATTCTTTTTTTACATTAAAAGTGGTTCATGAACTTTTGCCTTACACAAATAATACGACATATTTGATTTAGTGTGATTTCAATTTAGCATCGGCCAAATATTTGTTTGTACGTACGAAATGGGAAAAGGTTTTATTTTATTTTTTTTCTTTCCTGCCAGGCTTAATAGTCTTGGAGCAAAATATATATTCTCGCTATTAAGAAAGAAAAAATATTACCTATATGCCTTTCCACCTAATGCATGTAAAAGAATTTGAAACAATTTTTAATGGAATGTATTCAGTCAACACTGCACAACCTGATGAAGGCTTAGTACTGATTTACATGTGATGTTGTTTTTAATAAATCTCTATATAAATTTTCATAAAACCTCAGGATTACCTTATTTTAAACATTAAAAAGGTTCATGTACTCTAACACACAAACACGTATGATACGAGACAGTTGAATAAGTGTAATCGCGTTTAATTATCAATGAAAAATGTTTCTGTACGTGCGAAATAGGACAATTTTTTATTCCGGTCTTGTCTATCTTTTATTCTTTCGTGCCAGTATTGTGTCACCACTTCAGGCTTCTTACGCTTTGATCAAGCGAGTAACAGCTGGTGTTGTTTTGCCCTAATTGTCTTATATCCACATTTAAATATCAGACATCTTACCATGTACATGTATCAATATTTCCTCGTTGTGTTAACTGTGGTTATTCAGGTTACATGAATGAATACCAGATGATTACAGACAAATCGGTTATTATTGTGAAGGTTTTGGCTGATTGGTTGCTGTTTTTGACCAGGAAATTGTCTTTTGCGTGTTTTCCGTACCCGGGGTATTAAAACATTAAAAACATACAAAAAGCCTTGTAATGCATTTGATGTCACAAAGGCTAAGCAATAAATGGTCAAAATTAAGAGATTGTTTATTTTTTTTTGAAATATAGCTTTGAGTAACGTAATGACGTCATTGTCGTGATGAAATGCTTATCTTTGTTAAGTAGAAACCTAACAACATCAAAGCGAAACAAAGGATTAGGTGTGAATGCCTGTGATTGACGTCAATATTAAACTTCAGATTTAAATTCCCATGCTACTATGTTTTTTTAAATTCCACATGCATCCATAAAAGTAATAAACAAACAATTTATTTTTGTCTACAAAATTAAGCAATTTCCGAAAATAGCGGCATGAGATTTGCCAATTCGTCACATGTTTTCTGCTTTTCAAAAGCAACAACTTTCTCTTAAAGCTCCAGTGTATAGAGAATACGTACATTTTGCAGATTTTAAGTAATGCAAGTGCTTATACCAATTAGAATATGATTTTCTAAATATAATATAAAAATATGAAATGTGGCATGATTAAGACTTACAGTCGAAATTAAACTTCTACAGGTCCCGTTACGGTCTTCAATAATGAACCGGAGTCCATAAACTAACGAAAGTTGTAAAAGGCCACAAAAATACAAAATGAGAATATATTAATAAAACACGACAATCGAACTAATCTTTAAAAACATGGTGAACGGATAACAATAAATGACTGTTAAAACAAGGACAACCACTGCTTACACATGTTTAATGTGAATTTTGGTATGCTATGTGTACATTCAAGGCTCTTAGCTGCTGACATAGGAAACCTGCATACTTCAACAAGATTATGATGCTGCCTTTCATCACTGCAGACAATTTATTGTCGAACACCATGATCTTGTAGGCCGGTATCGATTATAATTTTTTTAGTTGAAGACGGGTCCGTTCTTGTAGAATGTAGATTTTCACTACAAACGTCTGTTTATTAAGAGCACCACATTCTTTATATGCCTCTCCCAAACATGACACAAAGTACACTGGATATATAGTACATTTTGCAGATTTTCTGTAAATCAAGATTTTATACCAATGATTTTCTCAAAACAGTCATGCTTTCTTTGTATGTCTCTCCCAAACATGGAACACACGGGATTATGTTGTTTTTTATAAACTACTGTTTCTAGTTTTGCATTTTATAAGCCGATTATCATTACATTTAAATGTCGTCACATTTAATTTTGGAGCCATTTACAGCTTGCCTTAAGGACAGGATCTTTGACAAATGTTGAAAGTCCCAAGGTAACATGTGGATGGTTGTTATTTATAAATATTTATAATATTACTTTTGGATGGCTTTCTGATAGACGGTTATACATATGAAAATTTGAGAGAATTTTTTAATGTATAGGTTTCCATAAGGTCTTCAACAAGGGTGGAATTCCACTTTATGATAAAATTCTAAATCGCTTCAATGTTTATTGAATGTTTACTGTTCTGTTAAATGTACATTATTCAGGTAAGAGCAGTATACACGATTTTTTATTTGGGTCGATTTAGAGCTTTTCACAAGGAGAAGCATTCCATCCTTGTTGAAGACCTTGTGGAGACCTCTAGATTTGTAAATTCCACTGTTTTCTCGTGGGTGGAGTGCAGTCTATCTGACAATTACCCCATATCTTTTCATTTTTATATCAAATAAATAAAACGTGTATACGTATGAATATACTGCTCTTGCCTAAATATACTAACGGAAAAAACTGTGCATACACTCAATTGTAATTTTTTAATGAAACGAGGAAGCTAGATTAACAATTTTTTAAAAGTTAGAAATTTTATCATTTCAAATGTCAAAAGAAACAAAATCACAATAATTCCTTGATATTCGTTGACTTTATAGGAAAATTGAATGGGCGAGTAAAAAAGTGAATTCACAAATAGACCTTTTAAAGATGACACATGTTTTTGAAGTAAATAGCATGTTTTTCAATCTTGATTAAATTTGATATGTTCATCAATTAATGGCCATACATCTTTATTTGTGTAAAAATGTTTATTTGTCATTTTTTAGGGGTTATAAAGTGGTTTTTTGAATCTCATAAACTGTAAGTGTTCTTTGCCTTAATTTTCTATAAAATTTAAAAAAAAATCCCGTAAGTATTAAGGGAGAATCGAGCAGTGGATTATAACATGTAATGGAAATTACATACAGATGCACAGTTACTTTTTTCTTTGAGTATATTAAAACAATGTACATGTAAAAAACATTTATGACCCCAATTTCTGTGAAAACACATTTATTTCTTGTGATGGTCAGATGCTTAATCTCAGTTATCGGCTGTTAAAGGTTTAGACTTCTTGTTAGTTAAGGCTGAGGGTTTGCCTTTCTCGAAGACCAAAACTTGCAAATATAGTTTAAACCAAAAAAGTTTTACGCAATTTTTTTTATCGAGTTATAAATATGGGGACAGGTTATGTTTTTTACCGTTAATGTCATCCAGACTAAACCATGAAAAAATTGTTTTTCAATCTGTCCACAGAAGCCACATTATGTCCATCGCTTCTCTCCATGCTAAATCGATTATTTAATCAACTGTGGTTAGCTCTTAAAGATCGGTCAAACCATTGGTTTAATATTACCAATAGTATATGTGATCGGCTTTGAATGGTTACTGATATTTTTGGTGTGCCAAATCAAAGTATTCAAAAGCTTTTCAGTTTTGAGGAATTAGTAGCAATTCAAGGTCGACAATCATCTTTTGAATGTAGAGTATCTGTTTGTTTGCCTTTCTTATATTACTTACGTTAATCGAACCACAAAAATCACAGATATTGGTACAGTAACTAGGCATCAAATGTCAGGCAATAAGCAAAACATATTACATGTAATTGAAGATGAAGAAATGAAAAAGGGGGATATGGAATAAATATTCATGACACAAAAATCTCATATGTACAAGAAAATTCCAAGCAAAGGAACAGCGCTTTGATTGCTGTTTGGGGTCTGGGTACTATGAGCGCACAGGACTGCCATTTTTTTCGCTTTTGTTATTTCTGTTGAAGAGCACATCATGATTAAACATTTAGGTTGCTCAACTTGAAATTGGCATTGAACTTTATTTACTCATAATTAAGTCGTATTTCAGTACCAACTTCTAAGTACCATGTTTTCCCTATTAATCCTGCATCATTTAACAAAAATGTTATTAATTAATGTCAGTTTTATCGTATCTTCCAATTTGTTTTCACTTAATTTCAAACTGACCAGAAAAGCATCGATTATGGGACAAAATATGGCCCTTACCGCACTAAGTTCTTTCCGAGGCTGTTAACTGAGGTGAATATGAAATCTTGAGATGGAAAATTGTAGCATGTGAGTTATATTTCTGTGCATAATAAAAGTGGGATCTTCACTTTCATATTTTTATAGGTGTCTATATGTGTACTAGCTCTCTTGTAGTAAACCAAATGATATCCTTACCTGTTAAAACAAACATATTGCTTTCACGAATTTCATCCAGAATTCGATTATTCCTAATTAACTGTATATACGAAACACTGTAATTATGTTCATTTTAATATACATGCACATTAATGTCCAAATATCAATAGAACAGTTTAAATGTTGGCAAATGTAACCGTGTTATTATTAGAAATTATATATGATTGTTTGACAATGAAACATAAATAATCTCCGATTAATTTTTTAAGGTCAGTCGTTCAATTTAACATTCCAAAAATGCACCGTGCAAGTTGTCTCATAATGTACATATATATCCAAGCTACAGACCTCTATATAGCTATAAGTATGATTTTGAATTTTGTTTGTTTATTTTTATCATAACTGATATGTACCCATTTTATAACAGGTTATAAATTCTGTATATATACACGCTAATACACTTCAACCTTATTTTACTCTTAGGATTGAGACTGACAGATAATGCCAAATATTACCTTCGATCAAAAGGCGTTTTATTCCCAGATATTACATTGATAGAACAAAGCGAAAATGTCATAATTGTGTACATTTGATAAAGTTGAAGATCAAGAACATTTTATAATTGAATGCCCACTATATAAAATCAAAACAAAAGATTTATATGAGGAAAATTTCAAGATTTGTAAAATTCCTTAATACTTCAGACATTCAATTGACAGCTCAGAAAATAATGTCAAATATACAAGGAAAAGGAATCATTTTCTGTGGTACAATGTTATTGCATTGAAATCGGATAAGAGATCACGTCATGATAATTGTTTTTGAAAAAAGTTGTGGTTTTTAATAAAATATACAAGTGTAAACAACAGTGGCCGAATACTTCTTGCACACCTCTATAAGTTTTCAGTTAGCGAAGATCGCCAAGATATGACTGAAATATTGCCGACGTGGCGTTTCAAACACCAATCAATCAATCTTTGAAGAAGCCTGCCTTTCAATTTCTCAGTTTCACAGCGAAACAATGATCCCAAGCTCCACACTCTACACTTTTCCCAGATTCGCCACTGACATCAAAACTAGGAAAAATGGACCATTAACAACCATTTCAACATAGGTGTTATTATATGTATATATATATATGGTGAAGACATGTACGAGCGCATTTCTGGTAACTTATTCGATTGAGACTGAAATTCGTGAATTCATTTATAAGGATTTATTGATAACAAAATCAAATAATTATGATGATTAAACAATTTCAATAACGAATTTAAAACAATTATTAAAAAAATTCAAATCGAATTAATAACATTTATAAATTAACGAGAAAGAAGCAAAATATGCCAAGAATCTGCTTTAATTAAATTGTTATTCCGACTACATTCATATCATATTTGTATAACGAACTTCAACATTGTAAAAAGTTAACGATAATACATTTGCGTTATATAAAATAATTATGGAAATTAAGCTGATTTGCCAAAAGTATACCAACATAATCCGCTAATCTGTTTTTTGCTTTTGAAATTTTAGGTAATAAGCTCTTAAGTCATTCTTTTCCCTTAAAGGAACTGAATAATGTCGAATACAAGTAAGATATGTAAGAACCGATAACCCCAAAGACGATAGATCAACTTATTTGACGTGTAAAACAATTCTCTTCATACAAATATTTTTGTTAAATTAACTTCAAATCACCTTCTGGTGGTTGGTTATTATTCCAGTTGGTTAATTTCGGACACTAAAGTTTACAAACGACACGAATACCACCCTATACCGTCTTGAGGTCCATTTAAATTATTGTCATTTTGTCATTTCCATTCATGATTCAAAGGAATTTAATGTCAATATCACACTAATCATATAATAGATTTTGGCTAATAAATATTCTAATAAAGTTTTATGCCACAGCAATCAAGGGGGTGATTGTTGCACAGTTTCACATGCGTGTAAGATCTGGTTTCGGGCAAAACAAGATACCCGGGTGGTTGCTTCTAAAACTGGAAGAAGATTGTTAATGACGTATTTAACGGTTCTGGAATTAATATGCTAAAATCTAGAATAACAGGCCTGTTCTTCTTAGGAATAGCACTTGGAAGCAAGAAATTTTACATACAACCATTTGACCAAAAACAAACTGTTCTCCGTAATCATATTCTAATTGCAAAGTTTCCTCCCTATACGTCGATTTAAGTCCTAGCACATCCACTCTTTCAAATCGGACATTGAAACCCTAGCTTGTGGTTGTTACACTTTTCTTATCAAATACGTTCAATTTGAGGAGTAAATTATGACATAAAAATAAAAAGCATAATGTCAGATAATATCAAGGCATTAACACACAGAGAGCATTTGGATTTTCAGACTTTAACCGGCATGTATCTGCCCTCATACAGAATTGACAAGACGCAACCCTGGAACTATTGTACGACCGAAAAGGAAACAAGGTCCAAGTTTCGAACGATAGAGATCTTAAAACATGGGGATTTCATTCTTAAATCACTAACATGTATTTTGTAGTGATATTTTTCATATTTCTTTGGTGGGGGTAACTCTAATCATGAGATTCAAAACACTTTCCCTTTTGCAAAATATATTTGTAGTAGCACTTACCATATAATCCATAACGGCAATTTCCGGTGTACGGGTCGTACAAGTTGCTGTAATAAGCCCGATGTAAAGGTGTAACCGGGGTGTACTTCCCGTTAATATATGTAAACTGGTTACTCATCATGACTGGGCAAAGAATTTCCAAAAGTTAAACAACACAACAAGTCACACTATCCATCTTGTCTGCGTCGTAATAAATTGTTGTATTTTATTCCGACGTACAATATTTATGCATTGAATTCCGGTTCCTTATATCCAAATTTGATAAAAAATAATCAAAAAGTAGAGGTACAGTCTAATTCCTCTGTCAATATTTCCATTTAAAAGATAAGATATATTCCCTTGTGGTAAAGTGACCGGTCGGTTGCTCAATATTTGTTTTTCAATATTTCAAGATATAAAATCTTCTATTTTTGTCTTCCATCGAAAAAATGAGTAAATATTTTAAGTTCGTTGACCATCTCAAAGTTCCATCGTCATTTCATAAGCTTACAATTTAAAATAGTTAAAAATATCTCATTCTTTTTATGTTCCTTAATCCTCTTTCCAGCTTTGGTCAACGACCATACACACAAACAATACAAATCGTCACTATAATATAATATTACAAGTGCAATTGAATCTTTTTATTTTCATACTAAATATCTGTGTAACAAAGGAATAAGGTGTCTTTTCAATTATAAACCAATGAATTAGAATAATAAGCTGATTATATCAAGTAATTCCATAAGTCAAGCATGAATTCGTCCATGTTCATTCTTTCTCAAGTGCCGAAGATTCTTTATATACTTGTAGGAATTAGACGTCGTTTAAGAATTTCCATTTTCGATACTTGGTCTCTTTGTTTATTACACATATTTTTCTATAATTAAGAAATTAACAAAACAGGGACATATAATACAAACCCTCAAATTAACAAAATCGTACTCGCTTATTTGTCGCCAACATGCAAAGGTATATACATGCCTATGTGTATGTCAATACAATTATTCAGGACAGTTTTACCAATTGTTATTATAATCATACTAATAAGGCCATGTCCATTTGGTGTCCATAATTCTTCAGGAAATATAGATTCCAATTATGTCGATTTCTCCAACACGGACAATTAGCAAAAATCAATTGGTAATGATTATATACCTGGCAGATAAAAGGTTTCCTTATTTATTACATCGTTGATCCACTTCATCATGCAGCTCAAGACCTGGAGTTGGTGATGGATTGCAAAACGTCTCAGGAAATTGACTTAAGACAGATCTTCTGACAATTGCGGAGCACGTTTCTTCTATTCCATATTTGTACATAAGATGCAGATTATATTTGCATTTGTCTCTGATCAAATGTTGTTTTAAAAACTAAACGAAAACCACGCTGATTTCTGTTTATGTGCAAACATTATGGACAAACATGTATTTGTTCACAGTTTGGTTTTAAAATTTCCGAACAAAAATAGTTGTGGTAAAAGTGAGTGCGAGTCAAAATTGCGAAACACTATTCAATTCGGTGAGTTTAATTTCCTCCCAACTGTAACTTCTAAGTTCAGTTCTATGGTGCTGAGTTTTTAAAGCCGTCCATATCTCCAGGTTGTTAGGAATCCATTTTCAACAAAGAAACTTTAACCTAAAATCACCTTGATTACAATACAGTTTTCTAAAACATATATCGTTTTTAGGTACGATGTGTATCACTTTAAAACTGCATTCAATTAAGAAAGAAGTCAGTCCCAACTCCAATGAGATGTTGTATATTTACAACAGAGACATATATGTCCTTTGCAGCATGCACTACTTGTAGTATTTTATCGGATATCCTTATTCATGTGGTCTTATTATTCATCAAAAATCCAGTTAGGTTTTGCAAACATCTTGTGCAAACAAACGTTTTTTTGGCAAAGTTGAAATTCGTCTAGCTGTTTGCGTTTTACTTTTTCGATGAACGAGATAATCCTATACTGGAAAAGTATAGTTTGGTACAAGCCTTGCAACGCCCAATAAATTCTGATATCTTTTTTTCAAAAGATCGTCTATCCAAGCATTTTATGACATCCTTTTAAGATGAAAAAGTTAAAGGCCACGACCGCCAATGTTTTTTATAGTGTAAGAACCCATCTAATTAATATTTATATCACATCAAGTCCATATACGTGGTTGGGCATATCTAATATAATTATAAATTTTGATATCTTAGTATATAAATAACAATTTCTTTCTACTGATATGAACTGTATGTATATATATATATACCCACATGGCCGAGTATAGTCCTGAATATTCACGGTGATTCAGTATTTAGTTAGAACATGTCAATCTCTGCACATTTCACAATGGAAGTAACGAATACACATGTTAATTTAATTGCATGTCGTGGACCAAAATATTTTGATATTAAATTGGTTTTCACAGTCTATAATAAACAAACTCTTGAGTATATTCCATTCAAAACAACCAGCAAAAACTAATTTATTTTGATGGCCCGTTTGTAATTAATTTGACCATCAAAGAAAACTCGCGACTTATTTAAAAGACCAACACAAAAGATTTTTTATGACAAAGATCAGAATAAGATCTACATTGATATTTTGGATTTTAAAAAATTTTATCTTTAAAATAATAACGAAGTCGTTAAATTTGTTGGCGAAACTACAACGGATCATTAACATTTGAAAAGGGAATTTTGAGTGAAGAGTGTTTTCTTGAATAAGGAATACGTCTTTTCAGTGCCATGTCCTTGTTTGAACTATCGATGACAGATATAATGTTATAAGACTATATAAAAAAGGTGATGTTCCATGAGACAGCCATTCACCAAATAAAAGTCGAATTTAAACTTCTACAGGTCTCATTACGGTCTTCAATTATGAACCATAGTCCATACCATTAAGCTGTAAGGCCTCCAAAATACAAAATGTAAAAACTATTCATAAAACTAGATAACCGACCTAATATTTATATATATATATATATATATAGACATTTTTTGTTATTCGTTCACCATTTTTAATAGATTAGGTCGATTATCGTGTTTTAAACAACGACAACCACTGAACTACAGATTCCTGGCTTAGGACAGGCACATTAAAGTTGTGGCGGGATTAAACCAAGTTATAAACGCTCATCCCCCCTAACCTGGGTCAGTGGTGTAACAACACAGCAATAAAAAACACACGATAAAAATCACTTGAAATGGATAAAACACTTGGGATCGATACTGAAATCCAACACTTGAACAAATACAATTAAAAGTAACGCATGATACATCAAAAGTATCGACCCCGAAAGAGTACTCGCAGTTGCTGTCTGCTAGTTCTAAACCCAAAAAGCAACTGACCAGGAAACCAGGTTTTCTTTAACTACGGTATCAATGAAAACACGACAAGAAAGATCACAACTTTATATAAATATGAAACGGTAATTTATAAATCCACATGGACCTGACAAAACAGATTGCATTAAAATTTGTTGCAAGCAATTACAGTTTCAGCTTGTGTCTACTAACCATCCTGGTAGTACAAAAATTCTGTCGAATTGGTGTGCTTTTAAAAAATAAATTAAAATCGAGACTGAAAGAAGTCAATATGCATGATTTCTATATGTTATCAAAAATTTGTTTTTTAACCTAAATTGAAAATTAAACATTATCAAATGCAATTCATGACGTGGGATTGAAACACAACATATGCTCGAAGTCGAAAGCAATTAGAATACCTGCTGTGCTTAACTTGAATTGGTTTTATTGCAATAAAGATTATTATCAAATAGAAAAAGGAGATGTGATATGATTGTCTATGAGACAGCTCTCCAAACAAACTTCTACAAGTTGTCCTGAGGTCTTCATTAATGGATACATAATACACTGTAACATCCTACGGCAATATGTATAAAAGAATTAACACTGTAACATGTACGACGAAAATTGAGGATAAAAAAATATAGCTATCTTGCCCATGGATGGCATGTTTAATTGAATATTTGCGGTGTATATAAAGAATGCAATCTTCTCGTAATTTTGAATTGCAGTTTTGAAAAAAGAACGATTGTTTGGTCAAAAACCACCACACAGTGACCGGTAGCATAAAATGGTTTATCAAAAGACCACATTTATATGCATACACGAACTTGCCTTTGACTCAGGAAGAACTTGCCCTTGACTCAGGAAGAACTTGCCCTTGACTCAGGAAGAACTTGCCTTAATTCAGTTGAAATACACTACACTGTATCAGGATAAGTCAGGAATTGTGGTCATATGTTTGTCTTTGTCTTTGTGTTAAATTGGTAAGAGCAGTATTATTTTACGCATACACGATTTTTTTTATTTGAGACGATTTAGAGCTTTTCACAAGAAGTGGTATTTCACCCTTGTTGAGATCTTTAGATTTGTAAATTACTCTATTTTTCTCGTGGTTGGAGTACAGTTTATCTCGCATTTACTCCATATCTTTTCATTTTCATGTATCATGCATGATAGTTATAGAATTTGGGACTAACTTCTAAGACTTTCTTGAAGTTTTTGTAGACTTTAGAGGGTTCTTATTTACGACCAACGCCACCCTCCCAACACCCGTGTTACACAGTATAACAGGGTTGTATATAAATTGTCCTTGTCATAACGCTAGTATTAAATGATCTCTCTCGTTTGATTCCAAGGAAATATTTTTAACGTTTGCAACACTTGGCGACCTTAAATGAATTAACATTGTTAATTTTGTATTTTAAGACAAAAGGGGGTATTAAACCTACTTGATATGATTTAAATTAATTATTTGTAATCAGACACGTTGTGCTTTAATTTGATTAATGGACCTTCAATCGTAATAACCCTATAATACCAAGTTCACGAACCACGACCGTCTATGATCGGTTATAACCTGTTGACACGCGAACTTTAAAAAGTCATGGCGTATGCAACCAGGAACTTCATGGCAAATATTGCCAGTTTATCGGCCACACATTTGTATAACAATAAATGATTGTGACAGACACTATAAGAATTTTTCCTTAGAAATTTGTTTTCCCCGATCAACAGTGACCATGATTTTTTTTTTATTTTATTGGTCATGCCCAACTTTAAAGACTCGATCCCGTCACTTGCACACCCCGGTATCACCTAATTGCCTATCACCTATATACATGTATATATAATTGATAATTATAATTTTCAATTCAAAAACTCTCCTCTGAAACCACTAGGCTTAGTCGAACAAAACACATCAAACGTCCTTTACAGAATTTTCTAATTTGTCACGATCAGACCTAAAACGCTGCAATTCTTATTTCGTATTGGCTGATTTTTATTTACAAATCTCATCCGAAACCATTTATCAAAACCAATGACTATATACACGATGTAACAAAATTTGATAGAAAGCATCTACAGAGGTCCTTCACAAAGTTTCCCCATTTTGTTCCAATAGGTCTAAAACATGGTTTCCACTATTTTTTTGTTTCTGTTAGGCTAATTTTAAATAAAAGTCTTCCCCTCTGAAGCCGATAGAAAATCATTTTCACAAGGGAAGCTGAAATTACTTTCTTTTTCCTGTGACAGGTTTTGAAGAAAGTATGCCTCTAACGAGTGAAGAAATTGATCGGCGAGGAGAGGAGCACAATTAGTGCCCATTATTCCAATGGGCACTAATCGATCGCGTGCTGGAAAACTCGTTCACCAAACTGAATCAATATGTTCATCTTCCTTTGTGTGTTTGTTTTTTTTATTTTGTGTTCCGTTGAACAAAGTATGTGTTGGTTCTACCCGACAACGGTGTATTTGTATCGCCTTTCTCCGTTCTTTTTGAGAAAGCAACACTGAATCAGATCTTTTAGTCTTGATTTGAGAGGTTGGTGGGGTATTGGTGTATAGAGTGAGTGTGAAAAAGTCAAATGTTTTAATGCTGTTACAAGAGGAAAGAGATCTTGAATTTAAAATTTTCACCAGGTCTTTGGAGTTCTTTAGTATCCACATCTGATTTATTCCACTCCTTGCATACACTGCAAATAATACGGACGCCTGACGCGTCCGGACGTGTTCAATATCTGTACACTTGATGTTCAAAATTTAAACG
>JARWCS010271146.1:0-13209 GCA_034783895.1 Geukensia demissa
TCTCCGGAGTTTGTCAGTACTTTTACATTTTCCCTTTTCCTCGAATCCTTGACACATATTATATTGACCTTATGTATTTTTGTACCAGTACCAATAGTACAAAGAAAACTCAATTTCAATGTTAAAATTTCCTTGTAATTAAGAAAATCCTTTTAACGATTACATGTACCTTTCAACCTGGTCACGTATTTTGCTGTGCATAGACTTACTCGTGCATGTCGCGTGCTACACGTGCCGATATCCAGTAAAATTGTTTCTATAGAGGCATGTCATTATCAAGTATATAGAGCCTGTTCAATAATTCACATATTGTTGTCTCGATTCGGAAGCTATTGTATTTTCTGATTTCCACATCTGTGGTTTCTACAAATTTATAATACGTATCGGGACAAATTTCCTTTCCAGAATGGGCAAAGTCTGACTTTTCGTACAAAGAGAAACCCACTAGTTGTAACAGGGTACAATAAGTATTAAAAAAAACATAGTGACTCGTGTCAAAAGGGGTTAAAAGATGTTTAAAACTCGAGTTCCAATGGGGAAAATGTAAGCCAAAAAAGTGGCCTGTGTAAAAGAGTCCTTCCTGATAAATATTTCTTAGGAAAAACCTAGAGGATAATATTTCACGATCATCAATGTGATTTATTTCATCCTCGGACTTAATTGTGACAATGAAACTATAAACTCGACCTGCCTAGACTGTTATTCCCATACATCCGTTATACTCCGATAACCGCAAAATTCGAAAACCAGGTCAAGGGTCACCAAGTCTACAGTAAAACCAGGTCAAGGGTCACCAAGTCTACAGTAAAACTTGAGGCCTCAAGTTCTTATTCATAACATTCTTTGTATAGTTTTGTAACAAGATATTTACTAATATTATTAATAAGTTTAAAATCATATTCATAAGTTTAGTATATTTATATATAATGTATTAGGCGCCAAGGCCTCAAGTTTCACTGTCACAAATTTGACAGTAATTTTGAATATAATCCCAAAGTCTCGTCAATTTTCTATGCTCGGATTTTTACCCGCAACCAAATGAACTTTTCATATCTTAAACAATAGGATTCAACATTTTTGCAAAATATGTGAAATTCTTTTGATAAATTGTTAAATAATCCTAACTGACGCTTGGAATATGTCTAAAAATTAAAATATGAACTTTCTAAATTTATAATTTTAGAAGTATATAGGCAAATTTAGGATACATTTCCATTTTTGGTAGTGTTGTTGACTGTTCATGTCGGGATGGATTGGGCTACTTGGTCTCAAATAAAATAGTCGCGTAAATGTTGGCAGTGGATTTGTGAAGTCTTCTGATGAAATGTTCCGCCTTTAATTGTATCTTATACATGTTATATACAAATATTTTACTAAAATTATGAATTTAGTCAAATCAAAATTTTACTATAACAACTAGTTTTCATAATTTTAATAAAACACAAACATTATGCTGGTTATGGACTGTGCTTTTATTTATGATCCAAATCGATTGTTTCGTCCTGTTACTTGTATACAATTGCGAATCAAGAAGAAATTTCTAAATATTAAAGAATTTATGGAATGTGAATGTCACAACCAGGACGATATATATATATATATAGAGAGAGAGAGAGCACAAATACCTATATATTTGAAATGTAGGATAGAAACGGCATTGTGTATAAATTACCCATATACAAAATTAATGTTCCGTCTAAATAAAAGAGACAATTACCACCCTATAACAAGTAGCTATTATATAAGTAAAATAAGACCACATTCCACACAAATACAATGAATAGCATTGATTCATTTATAGCCTGTTCACACTGTGCAAGAATTTATATCGCTTTAAGAAAATCGCCTCTGATTCGCATTAAATATATCGACTTGGATGTCAGTTCTGTTTAGACTAGTATGTTGTTGTCATTAAACTGAATACATGTCCTAACCATGATCAATATAATTATGTTATATTTAGCAAAGGGGGTTTTCTTGTGATTTTGCGCCTTGAAAATGGCGGCAATAACAAAAATGAAAAAGGCAATAATTTTGCAAACTTTAAACAGAAAAAGGCGTTTAAGGATTACCAACGTAGACAGAGAAATCAAAAAGTTGGCTTTTGTTTTCATTATAACTCTATTATAGAAGATAGTAAAAGAGTTATCAAAATATTCCATTATTATATTACATTACCTTTTTAAGGATTTTATTATACCTGATGAAATTATAAGCGCAATTAAATATAACTATAAAAGTCCTGTATGTGCCTTAAAGTTGCAAATTAATGTTTTGGGTGGAAATGATGATGTAGTGGAAATACCTAATCTTTTTATAGCTGTCAAAACCGTTTTCACTCTACTTAACTGTTTACACATGTTATATTAAGTCGATGTAAAATTTAAACCGTTTTCGATCCTTGGGTGCCAGGTGGATTTGCTTAAAGCGAATTAATTTTTTGAACCGATTTAATGTTGATAGTATAAACAGATAAAATGAATCGAAACCGTTTTCGAAGCGTTTTAATATCACAGTCTAAACAGGCCATTGGTCTAGTTCAAATGTTAAGAATAATATTATTAGCCTCTACCAAAATTAAAATTTTTTAGATATGCTCAGAAAGCAGCAGGTGGCATCAGTATTGTTACATTGATGTATAGAGAGATTAAAATTTGGTCATTTTCTTGTCTGCCTTCTTGTCACAACAAGAAACCCATAGCAGGCTGAGGCAGAAGTCAAGGACTATAACGGGTCTGTGAGACAACCATCTGAAAAGTACTGTATGAATTACAAACATCTACAGGTCACCTTTAGGCTTTCAAAAATGGTCAAAGATGTTGCTTTATGAATATTTTATTTATCATATGTGGCAGTGGCAGAAGTGTGTTGAATATGACCCATTTGATATGGGTAATTTACACAAGACATACTGGATATGTACATCAGCCTGGGCTGTTATGATACGGTAGTGATACTTATTGTCACATTTCACATGCAATACCTCACATATTATGACTGTGTATGTAATAAATAACTTTATTGTAGGCCACATGGGGCAACAACAAGGAAACCAGTGTCATCAACGACATCACTACCAAAAAATATTACTCCGTCTATAGCTTCAACAACTGTCAAAGCTTCAACTACACAAGGTTGGTACATTCTTTTATTGTGGAAAATTTAATTTGGACCATAATTAACCATGTGATTAAAAAGAAGATCCAGATCTTCTATGAGAAGTTAACCTATTGTTGTCAGTAAAAATCGGTAAACTTCGGAATTACTATGAATTTATGATGGATTTATACATGTACCTGTTGATGGTAATGTTTTTTATACTTAACCCAGGTTTTTTGGAGAGTCTGTCATGAAACATTATATTTTCTAAATGAAGTTAATAAATCATGATTTCGTTTTTAATTGTTGAACAAGATAAAACTTTTACTATGTTCCAAATACCTTAAATTTTTGGCAGTTTTTGCAAATTTTTGAAGTTTGCGAAACACTTCTTTCCATTTCTATCAGCCAATCAGTTGAAATACAATGTAGGCAGAATTTGATATCAGAACTTAGAATCACTGACCAATGTAAAGATGGTGATACAGATGATTCCTAATATAAAATAAAACTAAAACATTCAGCATTTTAGTTATTTTGAACAAGATTTACCAGATTTTTAGAATTTATATTTCACACAAAATTATAGCACATTCATTAAACAACATCCATCACACTTTTTTTCAGCATATATTGCTGTGACCTTAATCAGTTTATATGTTTCAATTGGTCCAGTTGACAAATGTATACATGTAATAGTACATACAACATGTCTTATTTTATTGAAAGTTCCTTCATTATAAGCATTTATTGTTGCAGGACCACCAGCTACATCGCCTGTTATTGAGTTCAATCAATGTCATTCAGACTTAGATTGTGAAAAATACTGTTGTCCTCCTCCCTACCAAGATGATATGGCACATTCGGTTGATGTCAACACCCCTCCGCCATATGTTATTAATCCAATGGACAACAACAATCCTAATGTAGTCAGTGAGTATCTGTAGTTATCTCCCTTAGTAGTATTAATACTTCCTATGGTATAATTGATCGCCATACAGGCATCGCCATCTCTAGCCACAAGTCCTATAGTTGAGACTAATTAAACAATGAACAATACTAACCTTACGGGCATCTCCAGAATTAGCTACAAGTCCTATAGCTGAGACTATTAAAATGTATTTTGGCCTACTGAAAATTTTGTGAGGATTTATAGAAAAATTTGCTTAAACTGACTAGTAATTGATAAGTAGCAGACTGATGATACTGACTCATCCCACTATAGGGTTATTGCACGAATATTGGTGAATATTGTCACGAGTAGAAAATTATATTCCATGAGCTTGCGAGTGCAATAAATATTTTACGAGGGACAATATTCATCAATATTCGTGCAATAACCCTTTTATTGTATAGCAGAACCGTGTAAATGCATAAAACATCAATTTCAACATCAGTGATGTCGCTTTTTCAGAGCAATATTGCACCGAGTACAATATCGTGGAATATTGCATGCTAACGTTTGGTAACGTTCTACATGGAATATAACGTTGCTATATAAATAAAATCAAGTTACTGCATCTTTTATTGATTTTGAAGCTATTTCTGATTTTAAAATAAGTTCCAATAGATTTTTTGGCTCTCAACCAATAGTTAGGCTTGTCATTCAAATAACAGCTGCTTAATATAAGGTAAGTGAATAGAATAGCTTAAACATTTTATAATGGCTTTATAATAGCATATATTTCCAATGATTATTGCAGTTGATAATATGAATCCTGGGATGACCAATCAGACAGGAGAGAAACAGGACAATGAACTTCCTGGTGATAAACCTACCGTAAGTTTTATAGATATTTTTAGCCTGAGTTTTGTTTGCAATTTAAAAATTTTGGACAGTACCATACACATTTGAGTACAATAAGCATCCCATTTTTAGTCCAAAAATATAGGATGAAAAATGGGATGCTTATTATACTCAAACACAAGCTTTTATAAACCACTTTCAGAAAATAAAAAAGGGAGTCACCACTTTTGTTTACTCAGTATAAATGAGCATTCTTTGTAATTTAATGAGATATCTGCCACATCAAGAGTTTTAAAATTTTATTTACAAGGAAACATAAAAAATTAATAATATTTCTTTGAATATAAGAAAAACATTATTTCTTTATAAAGAACCATCTTCGTGGTGTTAGCATGCTTGCCTTGAGAGTCTAATGCGGTGTGATGAATCTTTGGCTGGGTCAAACCAGACATTGATCTGCCTTAGGTTAATAGGGATTGTAAAACCCATAATGATACTGGTAAATAAACTTTTCCATTCAATTATCATTTCACCAGAAATTTAAATGAAAATAAATACTCTGTCTTGCTGTTCAACCATAAACCCACAATAAACACGATCGAAACAAATATGGTGGTTTAACAAGACAATGATATGACCCTTAAACTACCAAAAATACAAAGATTTTTTATACAAAATAAACGAAACTATACCCGCAAAATTTAAGGGTGACTTTGAAGTAAATGCAGATAGATGGTTGTATACAAAAAAAGCATTGTGAGTTGGAACATCATTAAAGTGACTGTTTTGGTTACAAGGAAAAAGCTAATTATCAGGTATTCATTTATTGTAGACAAAGAAGGCAGGAGAAAACAACAATATCATCGTGGTTATCAACAACTCTAATGAACCTCATCCTGGATACAGTAACGTCGGAAATGTAGAAACTAATGAAATACAGAATACGTTGATTAACAGGAGGAAAAGGAGTATTGGTAGGTTGTTTGTCATGTTAAAAACCTTTAAATTTAATTCAAATTCAAGTCCAGGATAAGTGTAATAAATACTTTATTATTTGGGACACATAATATATACATCTGTCAACCCGAGTATTGAGAATGTAAAACAATCCTACATGATTCTTTCTGTGGATGCTATGTTAAACCAAATTTCTGACATCCTGTTTAAGGTATTCTTGTACTTCTAATGTGTGAAGGGTTGGACGGAGACCTCTGTAGGCAAATAATTGTTTAATTGTTAGGTGCAATCTTAATACTTAATAATCTTAATAAAATGCTGAAGTAATTAAAGTGGCGGTGCATCGTTTTAAAAATTTTTTGTTTGAAATTTTTTTTGCAAGGATTTCACAGGTATCAAAGAATGTCAGCCATGTTAATGCAAATCATTCCAAAAGGACTTTATTGAATTTTTACTTAAATCTAAATGTCCTGATAGGAAAAAGAATGTTTCTTTGATATTCCTGACCCTGTGCCATGTGACCATTGTAGAGTTGAACTAAAAAAACTTTATGGATTTTATTTTATAGACATTTTTCAATAGGAACAATATAAAATAATAGAAACCAGCAATTTTAAAATTTTTTTAGATAAATTCTTTTGCCAAAAACATAGCTTAACGACCCTTGCCCTTTGGCCTTGTAAGATGAAGATATACTGACTGTATTTCACATTCTTACACCTTACAAACTATGATAAAATATTGTCTTTTTTTAGATGACCTCCATGCTGATGTTTTGGTACAGGCCTACAATATAAACACAACATTAGACAGTCGTTACTGCCAAACTTGTACTGATAGAAGTTTTGACTATGTGGTTGTTTTCAGTCAGTACTGGCCAATAGATCAGTCATTTACAGTAATGTTCAGGTAAGATTGTTAATATTGATCGGTTATTTACAGTAATGTTCAGGTAAGATTGTTAATATTGATCGGTCATTTACAGTAATGTTCAGGTAAGATTGTTAATATTGATCGGTCATTTACAGTACTGTTCAGGTAAGACTGTTAATATTGATCAGTCATTTACAGTTATGTTCAGGTAAGGTTGTTAATATTGATCGGTCATTTACAGTTATGTTCAGGTAAGATTGTTAATATTGATCGGTCATTTACAGTTATGTTCAGGTAAGATTGTTAATATTGATCAGTCATTTACAGTTATGTTCAGGTAAGATTGTTAATATCAAGGACGGCAAAAATTATCAACTCCAGTGATCCTGGTCATTTGGTTGGGGCTCAATATGGGGTGATTGAATTTTTTTCTTATTCTGATGTACAATTTAGAAGAAAGTTTATTATGTACAGCTAAGCAACAATTTGCCCGGCTTTCTAAAATAATTCTCTCTACATATAAATTTAATAGATATTTCAAGTTTTCAAGTACATAATTTGTACTGGAGTACTTTTGATTTTGACCAAGTAATAGTCACAATTCCTAATATCTTTTTTTGCATGTTGATTTTCAGTTTTCCTACAGGTATAAAGTTTCAAAATACATACACACTCATAAAAATCTTAAGATGTAAATTTCAGAATACATTAATAATTGGACATATAATTGTGAGTGGTGAGAAATTGCTTTACCCTTAACGTGACTTGTCTGAATTATTTCAACCAGAGTTTTTGTCACTTTATTTCATTAGTTGCTATAAAAAAAAATAATAACAAGTTTTCAACTAATATTAATTAACCTGTAAAATTACCATTTATGCACAAAAAAAGGTTGTATTTGACTCTCATCACATTAGTAACATGCCCAAGGTCGGTGGTTCTCCTGGTACTCCCAACTTCCTCCACGAGTAAAAATGACCGCTGCTATATGATTGAAATGTTGTTGAAAGTGGCATTAAACCCCAGTCAAACAAACAAAATCCATATAATGTCCATTTCAGTTCTTTTAAATAATGGATTTTGCCGTCTAGCAATTTTATTTGCCAACCAAATTTGTTTATTTTTTTGTCACAACTAAGATAATGATAATACGTTCCTTATTCCACTTTTGCTTTTGTAAAAGATTCACTTGCTTTTGAGAAAATTGATTAAATAATTTTCCATTGTAACTCAATGGGAATTATTTCTTACTGTTAACCTGGACAGGTCCATTCTAAGGTAGGATTAAGATATTTAATCAAGCCAATCAAGCATTAAATCCATGAGCACTTTAGTCGTTACTTGACCATTCTAATAAACACATCTTAAAAATATCAGTATTTTACACTGAATATCGAAATATTTTTTGCAATCAGCTATTTAATGCATAAGTGACTCAGTCTCATTAAAATTTAAAAATTTTTGCAGGTTACAATCCAGTAATTAGGCATTTCTTAGGATTGTTGTATATTCAAGTGGACCACATGTTCAAGTGCCCCTTTTTCTCTTAAAATGGTTGAACCCTCAACATATTTTTTTTCGGCATTAGTTTAAAAACCACATTTTTTATGATGAGAAACAGAAAAGGGGCAAAACATAATAAACATTTTAAGTCCTAGGTACAGACTTACGATGGTTGGAAATGTACAACCAACTTTTCTAATGCTATGCTTTACAAATAAACTCGCCATCTTCATTTTCCCATTATTTAAAGGAACTGAAATGGACTTTAGGCTATGTTAAAAATGGTTTTATCTTAAGCTTTTAAACAAAGCTTCATTAAAGTTGAGCAGTTACAGTTCTTCATTATTTACATATATTTAACCTATATTAACACAAAAGGATAGAAAGAAATTAAGGTCTTGAATTCTCCAAGGCTGCCAAAAGGGTAGAATACAATGTATACAACACACATATGGAGAGAAATACTCATCTCCACTGTATGTTAGAACACACAAATGAAGAAAAATACTATATCTCCACAGTATGTTGAGAATTTTGTTTATGATATGTTCTGACCAATCAAAAAGGGTACCTTATTACTAAATTATTTTAATTAATTATGATTTGTCTGTTTAAATGTGAATTCTATTTCAGCCTAATATCAACTGCTGAAGTACACCTGTGTTTAAATCAAACAAAGCAGAAATGTAGCAACGACCATTTTAATGAGCTTGAAAATGTCAGCCCTAATCAAGTGAGTTTTCTACTATGTGTAATATGTTATATATCTCATGTATGCCATTTTATAAATATGCTTGTATGTGGACTCAGAATCTTTTCCTCATCTTGCAAATAGGTATTAGCAAATGAAATGAATGGACTAATTCAAAAATTCAACTTCAATCCTGGTAAATGCTTTTTTGACCAATGAAAATCACTCAGTAAGTTGTTCCCACAATTGTGTTGCACTTCTGCAGTCAGTTTCACAAAATGTCGTAAGTGTAATTTTTATCGTAAGTTATGACGTCAGAATCAGTTTTCCTTTGAAGTTTTTACACTTACGATCAATCTTAGACTTAAGATTTTTTTTGAAAACCATTGCTGAAATGGTCCATTATATCTTGAGGACTGCAAGAGACAATCTGTGATTTTACTGTCCCAAATCAAGTTTAATTGTGAAAATTTGTGAAATCTTAGATTGTAGCCAGTAACTTGCATTGACTTCCACATGTCAAATTTGCAAAATTTACCATGTTTATCCTTTCTAAATCAATTTGGATTTACCCCAAAAATTGTGTTAATTGATCACACCCATTAAGATTTATCTCCTCTGCAGTGAGTGAGTGTCTGGTCTATTGTATCAGGATTCATGGAGTCTGTTTTTTGGTCTTTCATTATAGAGATATTCTGGTAGAAATGCCTTATAGAAACACCCATGTAAATGTTGCATATTAAAAGGTATATTCTGGAAGAGTTTATTAAAAAAGTCTACTTTTACGAAAAAAAAAAAAGGAATTTATCTTTAAATATAACGTGTTGTTGAACAACAAGTACTGCTTTCTTAAGGAACGGTGTCGTGTATTCAGTTAAACTATAAAAGGTAATTATTTACTCACATTTTTTGATTTGTTTTTAAACAAATTATCTTTTTAATTTCAGTGGAGAATCCCTGTTACCCATTTCTTTGATAGTACCTACACATTCAGGGTTGCACAAAAGGTAAGCATTATAGCAGGTTTATGGTATTTCTTGGGGAATTACAGTTTGATTTCCAGAATTATAGCAGGTTTATGGTATTTCTTGGGGAATTGCAGTTTAATTTCCAGCATTATAGCAGGTTTATGGTATTTCTTGGGGTATTGCATCTTAATTTCCATTCTACCATGAGAACATGTCATGTTAATAGTAATGATTGTGCACAGGCAAGATACAAAAAAAAATCTGGAAAAAATGTTGTTTTTGAAACTTGAAAAAATTTGGATTTCATGCTTGTGAAATAGAAATACTTTGATGTGCACAGATTTACATATATAACTTTTACAACATATTGATTACTTTACTATAAATTTGAATGATAGTTATAATTGAACAGGTAAGACATTGCTAATTATTTAGAATCCTGAATATGGCTGAAATATTGTCTGCTGGATGTTGAGCAGCAATCAATTAAACTAATGATTTAATATATAAAGCATAATATTGTTTTTAAAACATGTTCTTGCCATATATTATGAATGACATTTTGACACTGTATTTGTAGTTTTAATATTTAATTTTATTTTAAAGGGAACAGATGGTGTTTGTTCACTACCCCAAGGGAGCCTCATAGAGTTTGCAGAATACAAGCTGAGATTTCTCAGACGGTGCCCAGACAAAAATGATTGATAACTGATGGATTCATGGGGAAGTAATTGATAGTGCCCTATCAATAATGATTCTAAACCGAGGCTGATACATTTCATCGGAATCTTTACAACCGTGAAGCCGATGTTTTCCAAAGTGTTGATTTGTGGGTAAACTTAAGCCATCATATTTCATCATTCATTGCAACATTGTCATTTGAAACATTGCTAAAGTGAAAGTGAGTCATTTTGATTTGAATGGTGGGCTTACTATGAAGATGGATACACTGTTTGCGGACTGTATTTCATTAATGTGTAATTTCATGCTGCTGTTTTGTTAATAAAACATTGTATTGTTCTCCCGATGTGATTGTTATATTTAAATCTATAAACTGTTATACTGTATTTTTTAAGATAATTTTTCTTGATTTTTTGTAAATCTGCTGTTTGTTTAAGTTTTATATAAAACTGTACTTGGTATATGATACCACTTATTTGTGAATGTCAAGGTCATATAAGACGAACATTGTATATTACAGATTTAATGTTCCTTTCAAGCATCCATTGCAAAACCATCAGATTCTTGGTGTAGGAATTTTTTGTACTTATATTGGTAAACAAGCAAGGGAAAGGCCTTTGTCCAAAATCATTCATCTAATGAAAACATGGATTCTGATTACACCACATTTAGATAGGAAATATCATTAAACATTTTTCATGTTAATCAGATAATTGCAATGCTGGTTCAATATGACATACAAGTGTACATGTGTTTCTACAAAATTCATGTCATTGTAAGTGATTTTCAGACAAGAACATATCTTTACTGTAAAACCTGCACAAACAAACCCCCACCCTAAACTACACAAATCGTGCAGTTCCACAGGTGTTTGGTTTAAACAAGTTTCACTGTGCATTGAGGTTAAAACCTGCTTATTGACTACACATTATATTGAGTGTAGTTTAATAGCTTTATTTTTTTCAATACCAATACTTACTGATACATTTGAATTCAATTCATGATTGTGGATGGATGTGTTTATTACGTGATGAGTTACATGTATTTTTACCGGTATATATCTTTTGTGAAAAAACATGCAAAAATATTTCTGTTAAGTTAAAACTTAGGAAAACAGAAAAAATATCCCTGCTCTGCCAGACAGCTTGTTTTCATCTTTACCAAAGAGCTTGTTTTCAAATCTTATTAACAAATTCTGCTTGTTTCTGTATATTGGACATAAAACAAGATTAATATAATTGTAATAGTATCCATATAGGGTAAACCAGGGTAAAGGTCACTAGCAAGTTGGTTTGTGATTTATTTTAAACAATTTATAGAGACAAAACTATTTTTTGTGTTAAATGATTTTGAAATTATATACAGTGAAGATTTTATACAATCTTTTTAAAAATATAGATCGTTTCTGTGCCTTAGAGATTATACCTGATAAATATTTTTATACCCATTTTCTTAATGTGAAAGAACAGCATAATTTTAGTCTTGTCATATTTTTGCAATAAATTTAACAAATAAAATGTTGATGATTTGTTGATATTTGTTCTGATATATTTGTTATAAACCTATATTATGCAATATTGTATGTTTCGTTGTAATATGTTTCAAGTGCTAGTGGTAAGAGGCCTTCATAGCAGAACTTTACTTATTTTTGCATTTTAAGCAAAATTTTAATAAAGTTTTAATAGATATATATAGGCCCTGGTTTCAGTTTTATGAAACATCTCAAATTGAGATTTTCCTCAAATTCTGAAAATGCTGACATCTGATTTGTTAGTTTTTGACTTGAGGAAAAAGTTGAGGAAATCCTCAAATAAGGATGTGTAGAACTGAAGCCTGGCTTTTTCCTATATTTGGCATAATATAAATAGGCTGTATCTTTTTTTAATGTAAAATTCAATAAGTTTTTAAAAGTTACGATTGTTTTCATTGACGGCTTTATAATTTGTATAGTTATTAAGTTTTGGAGCAAGCAATATTTTAGTAAAATTATATTGAATATAAATTTCTATGTTTGTAAAGAAAAACCTTGTTTTGTTTATACCTATTGTGCATTTGACATAGAAGGTACATGTATGTAAATAACCTTTGACCCCACAAAGCTTACAAGCAAACTCATTTTATCACCTTATTAAAGTACACATGTACTTTAATATTGTATTTTAATTGTAAATAGCTTTTCAAGAGCAAACATCTTATATTTATTACAGGTGACCTTTTAATTTTGTTTTATGAATTTTTTATATTGTATATGATATGAAAAGTCTGAGATTTTGCAAATTTATTCATTTGAGTTTTTTATTTACAACATTACCACAATGAACTATGACAATAATTTACTCAGCTCTGTGTGAGATTTATGTGAAAATTTCCATTGAGATATTGAACACAGAGAGAATCTTGTTATGTAAACAGTTTTTAGGTTTCTTCTTTGGTAAGAAGGGAATTTTATTTTTGAACATGGGTTTTGGATTATAAATGGCTGTCTGTTCATTAGATTCAAGAAAATATGAATAGAAAATAGTTTGCTTTGGGGAGGATTTAAATTCTCTACCATGACCACCACTAGCCCTCCCCCGTATTCATTTTAATAGGTTAACACAACCTAAGCACAAAACAAAAATTGTGTAATCAATAGGAGATTATACAGATTAGTTGTTTAATCGTTGTTTATACAAGAGCAGTTCTGGTTA
>JARWCS010271257.1:0-13208 GCA_034783895.1 Geukensia demissa
GTAAACTTGGCCTTTCACTCACAAACTTAACATAAAGTCCTTCGGACTTTATTTAGTTTGTGAGTGATTCGGCCAAGCTTAATCATTGATCGATAATTAATGTCATTCCATGCTTAATTTGTTTTTTAATACGATATAAAATAATAAAAACAATCAAATTACTACCTGAACCCTTGAGAACAATCCACACACAAAGGCACGCTCTCCTATAGAACTTCATTGGAAAATTATTCAAATAAATAGAATATGATGTATTGAAGAGATTCGGTAAATTGATGCCAATCATGACGTTTTAAATCTAAGACAATTCGGCAGTTTTATTTGCAAATTAAGTTTAGAAAATGCACAATGCTGGTAGTAGCAGAATCGAATATTACGTAATAACATGCGTTTAGGCTGCACACATCTGCAACGAATCTTAAATATTTAGAGGAATCATCATCCGAGGTCAGGGTTTTGAGCCCACGTCCGGTCCCTCAAACCCCTTAATAAATGCATTGATATTTAGCGCATATATGCTGATGCCAATGTGATCGCTCGTATCTGAACGACAGAGATATGTAGTAGAATGCGGCGGTGCCCAGTGCCAGTGTTTGTTATTCTAATCCAATATGTGAATAGGTGAGTTTCCAAAAGAATGGATAAATGCAGGGAAAGACGTTTTTGTCCCTTTGACAAAACTTTGGTCGACTGGAGATATCTCTTTCCGTTTTTATTGTGGTTTAACGTACAAGATAAAAACATGCATTATCAATAAAACCGTTTTTAATGGTGCTTATTTCGGAGAAAAGCATCCAATACAAGTAGCTTTGGTGACCAGGAAGTCAGGGATTTGAGGGAGCGAACATGGACTTATAACCCTGACTTGGGAGGATGAGGGAAAAACGGCGGATGACTTAGCATGACCTTAAAATACAACTTTTCCTAATTTTTTTGTGATTTTTTTCATTTCTCAATGAGTGTGACAAAAAAGTTCCTATTATTTATGATAAAACGTACTCTCGATATATAAGTATAGTACAACATTGCTTACAATCATGTTGACTTGTAATGACTTTAATTTCCATATTTATTTAACATGGGTAATTTTGTAATTTTGTATATTTCATGCTATCGATCACAAAGATTTCATTGTCAGTTTTTATTGAAATAAAAAAATAATAAATGATGTGAACAATTGAATCATCTCTATTATTTTATAAAAGTTTCGACTTTTGATATTGTTCTTATTTAGGTGCCGTGTATAGTTTTGTTAAAACTTTGTATATGTATGAGTTTTTTTTAACTACCATACTAATTTGACACCGTGCAGAACTTTTGCATCATTAAAGCTTGTGTCCGTTTCATAATGATATATCAAGAAAAGACCGATAATCATCTGATCTTGCATCGGTGAATGACCTTAATATGCTGAGATTTCATTTTGAAGTAAGATGAATATGTCCTTAATAAAAGTTATCCAAAATTAATTGTTAGTACATTACAGAAGGACATTAGATGAAGCACTGTTGCATTAATTGATTCATTTTGTCCACCAAACTGTTGTTTTAACTTAAATTAATACAATGAGTCCTTAGATGTAAGCACAAAGGTAGGTCAGTTATGGTAGTGAGTTGAGTGGTCAGCGCCTTCTGATAATAATTTTAAGCTTTACCATAGACCCTTATCACGAGAACATCATTTAACTTATTCTTTAAAGGTCAAATAAAAGGGCACGACTTTGTCATGTCTATGGACCTGTTACCGGTATTTCACAATAGGTTGACCTCTTCTCGGATTGACGTCAACCCGGATGAGAGTTAAAGGATTATACGACGGGTGTTGTGCGCGAGATAGGAGATGCTTACCCTGCCGGAGCGTCTTATCTCAATCTTAAGAGTTCGTGGAGTCCAGGCTTTTGTTTTATTTGTTTTCGTTTTATGCCTTAGTTTGTTCGAATTTGACTTGTCTCTATGGAATATGCACTTTGCTCTCTCGCATATTTATTCTTAACTGGACTTTTAACTTCTTCCCTCTTGACTTGCCATTTGTTTCACCCTCCTCTTGACAGCAGGGAATTATGGAAATTTTTTATATCTTTATATTACATTATCGGACGATAAACTGTGAACGACCAATATTTTATGAACAGTCATAACAAAGGGTTAAATTGATTCGTAGTTATAAGTTGAAAAGGGATCATCTATCTTATACCAGCAATAAATGTTCAAGCACATAAGTCAAAGCCAACGTTTGACATTGACATCATTTTCAAATGTTTGATTCAAATAGACCAACAGTGAATATCCTTGTGTAACTTGCGGCTTTAAGTGTGAATGAATATTACATATCAAATCATTCTATACTAAATGTTTCAGGACTATTTAGGTGGAACATTTTCCAAATGCTATATTTTAATGATTTGTTTAAATAAGAATATTCAAGTCTGAACTTGGTCATTATTTATATGAAAAAGGAAGATACCTTTATGTGCTAATGTCAAGGAGATGCATCGAATCTAAGTAAAAAGCTTCTAAAAGTTTCATATCAAGAGAAAGTTTCATATCAAGTGTTTTTCAGAAGATCCTCAACAGTGCTATAACCCATTCCTGACGATGAGCACTTAAGTCATTGTCAAGATTTTGAATCAGGTCGAGTTTACAGTGATAACATGTTTTGAATCCTCGCACATGGCATTAGGTCAGTCATAAGTCGATCGTATAAGAAGTTGAGCATTTTCGGTGTATTCTTTATCAGCAGTTTTTGCAGTGATAAGGTAATTCTAAAGGTCATGTTGTAAGACGATCAACAGTGAAGATCCAAGATCTGTGTGCGGTACAAGTTTAAGTTTTCCATCAAAACGCTGTTATTTATCAGAATAACATAATTCCTGTAAGGAGTAGTCGAAATAATAAGCTTAATATCTTCCAAATTACATTTTATCAGCTTTCGGTTTTTGAGTGATAGAGGTGTCTTATTTTTATAAGTCACAAATAAATACAAAGAAATGAAAAATGTTGAGGCAAAGAGTAACAAAAACATCGTTCTGACTGTTTGACACAGGTAATAAACTTTTAGCATTAACATGACGTAATCATTAACATACATTATATCGTTACATTGTGTAACACTACTTTATATGCGATAATGTGTGAGCACAACCCTATTTATGTACTGTATCATTTTTACCAGAACACAAGTATAACCGTCTTATAGTAAAAGAAATAACAGAAGTTTGATCTTTCCAGACCGTCAAGTAACTGCTAGAATGATCTCATTTACATACAGCAACGATTGTCAATACATCAGTCTTTACGAGGTTATATAAAGAAAGTAAATTGATATCAATACACCAGAGAACGGCAATCCATTCACAAAACTTAAGGGAAAACATGATCAATCAGAGAATAATCCTTATTCGGTGTTTATTGACAATTCATATTAGATATTCAGCGCCTGCTCTTTTGTTTTGCTGCAATTATTTTTTTTTATAAAAGTAGTGATGTAGTAAATAAACCTATTTTGTCATGTAAACATAATTGATTTTTGCTGCCCCAGTTTAAGAAAAATCTTGAAAGTAACTAATAATTCAGAGTTTTAGTTTTTAAAATCGTTATTTTTATATACCATTTATTTCCTGTTTCTAGTCGTTGCACTGTTTTCTATAGATAATAATTATTTTATATTTCTAGCAGAAAATAACCCAGTTTCCTTCTGAAACATTCACCTGCTTCGTATTTTATTAAATTACTTTTTTTGCATTGTAGACGGGAAAAAAGGACGTCAGTCATCATTTTCTTTACTTAAATTGGTAAGTAACTCTGCAGATAATCAGATATGTACAAAATTTTAATTGTTTCATAAATACAGCCACTAGTGACAGCTGCTTTTGGAATGTCAACGATATGGTACATGTAATCTCCATTCATGGAGAGAGCGGGATGATCGATAAACATATAATCAGATTTGGAGTTAATAGGAGAACACATCCTGGACAAAACCCAATAGTTGCGAAAAACACGAATCCAACGAATTACATTGAGTTGTGCCTTTTCTTTTGTGATACCACGTCCGAGATACACTGTACTTAAATCAACTGTCACTAGATTTCATTTTACTTAAAAATTTTGATTTTGTTAATAAATAAACTTTCCTCAAATTACGTAGATCTTTTACTTTCAAGCTTGCTACTTAAAAGTATACAAAAATTATGTACCGTAGGGTATAACATAGAAAGTTAATAAATATTGGCTGTCGTTAGTACTCTAGAAATACATGTAGAATGACTTGTAATAATAATAATTGACTGTACAATGTATTCCTTCTGTATTTGCACACGATTCAATTCAATGCGTTGCATTGTAACTTATCAAAGAAGAACAACTACCTACGTGTGGTGTACATGTGAACTACATGTGAATGCTTTCATTTATATAAATCATACTGGAACAGTTTTGTGAAAATAATATGCCCTTTAAAGACCAATCATTTACTCTAGTCAAAATGCAGGAGCTCGAAACGATGCAATGTATAGTTGGAATTCCTTATTATTATATTATCATAGTATTTTTTGTAAAATCAATCGTAGAAAGTTGCTTTCATAATACTAGCGAATTCACCATTTTACGATGGAACTTTTATATGTCTTAGTCAAAATCCAATCATCAGCAATTTTATTTTGATATATTTGTCATACTCCGTTGGTAATTACATCTGATAAGATATTTTGATATTGACCCAAAATCATAGTTTGTATTCTTTGTTTCAGATGAGATCAAGAAGCAAGGAAGCTATATCAAAACTTGAAGACCTTTTAAGTATCTTAAAACCATCAGAATTTAAAGATAACCACTTACTAGCTTATAAGGTTGGTTAATGCATTAACTGTATTAGTGATAGTTAAATTACTTGACACAATAAAAAGAAAGTATAAATCAGAAAAGTAAATTAAATGCAAGTTATTTAGATGTTGAAGGTTAAAACGTATATTCGTTGTGACCGACAATTTCGAATAATCCAATAATATTAAAATGATTATATAGGTTGTTTTTTTCTGTTTAATTAAGTGCAGCTGTTAATATCGGAAATCAGATATAAATTTGGTAGTTAAATTCTGAGCATGACCAATGTTCACGTAATACGAAAACACATTAACGCAAGAAAGTTCATTAAGTATTTAAAAATCCTAAAGAATATTTCAACAATATACTGTTTCAAAATTTCGATTTTCGATTGTCGTTTGGTACAGTACAGACCGTGCTTTGGGTACTCAGTATAGAATAATTTCAATATCGTATAATTATACGACAAGTCAAGATGTAGTAAAGGCAGTTTTCAATTGACTTAAAATATAAAATTATGATATTTTCCTCTTTTTCGTTCATTTGCTTGTCTAATGACCTGGCGGGCGTTTCAGTAAAACAAGTTATATTACTGTCATAATATGATGCTTAATAAGAAGGAAATGGTCTTTTTCCATGTATGAGTGTTGAAACATTTATCCTTAGCATATACGTGAAGCATGTACATGTTCCAGCAATGCTTTTAAACTTCAAATTACAAGTGAACCAAAGTTGCATAAATTTGGAATTTTGAAACGCCCATTGAATTGAGTAACTTCTTATCAGCCGCATTAGAACCAGAACATAGGTAGGTCAAGATCTAAACACAGTGAAAAAGTGCTTCAATCCAAAATTGTGATTACTGATACGCTATATCCGCTTCAAGGAGTAACCTCTCATCAGTAGCATTAGAACCAAAACATAGGAAGTCCGAGTATCATAATTGTAAAAGAAGTATTTATCAATCAGTTTTAATTCACATTCATATATATTTTTTTCATGATGCTGGTACAAGATTGTGATAAATTATATTTCATTCAAAATCTATAAATATTTAAAAAATGAGCAATTTAAAAAAAAGGATCTTTAAACTAATGACATCAAGTTTAAAGTTGGACTGATTTTAGCTGTTATATTCAATCATGCTATATTTTATTTTTTATAATTTTTTTAAAATATTTTCTCGGGACAAAACTGCCATATTTCCCCGAGTCCTTTGACAAAAGTAAACAGCAAACATTCATACGTACTGAAGGAAAATGTTTTTATAATTTTTGGTCATTTTATTAGTTTACATGCTCATTACTTAATAACAGTTTATATCAAGATTTTACCATTGCCTTTGATAAGAAAAAATTATTTGAATTATTTTCATATATAATTTCAGAATTTACATTGGTCAGATTTAATTGCATGTTCAGATAAACAACCCGACCATAATATACAAGTAACAGAAATGGAACGAAAAAGAAGGGAAGCTGTATGGGAGTTATTTAAAAGTGAATGTGTATTTCTCATAGACCATTTGATGGTGCTAAAACATGTAAGCATATTTACTGGTTTCATGGTTGGAGTGCACTGGACACGTGTACAGTGTTTGATCTAGGAAATTTTCTGTCATTTCGAATTATGAATTCCAAATCCTTACAGGCTTAAGGCTACCTCAAAAAATTATTTTTAAATTAGATAATCAGCATATCAATCTTAAGTTTTGTATATTTATTCATTAACTGTAGAATTAAGATATTCATTGATGTGCTTCTAAATAACTTTAAAAATTCTTCTAACTTATAAATGAAATACATGTGACCTTATTCGCCTGGCATAATAGAGAGTTCTATATTGTTCTATTTATTGATTGATTGATTGTTGTTGTTTAACGTCCAGTGGCAAATATTACATGCATATTCAGGACGAGTACAAGTTATCAAACAACAAATCATAAAAGGGCTAAATTATGGGAAGGCCGGGAAATTTAATAGCCACAGGATGCAAAATTGGGACTGTTCGGGTAGGGGCGGGAAATTTAGCCTGAGCAACCGGTCACCTACGAACCGGTCATTTCTAGGTTGCAAAGGGACCTTTGGCGTGCTGAGAGCGTGGCATTTTCCCGACACGGTACACGGCGGTAACATCCCCGTCTGAGACGGGTTGAGAATTTATACATCCCGCTCATCCAACAGACGCCCCTTTAGGAGGGGTTCTACCTCCTGGCAAAGAAACCAAGCAACCTATTTCTTAACCCCGGTTACTCTCGGTGTGGTTGAGTATTTATATATCCCGCCCAACCAACGGACGCCCCTTTAGCAGGAGTTCTCCCTGCAGGTGGAGACACCGAACGGCCTATTTCTATACCCCGGCCGCCCTCGGGTGCTGTTCTATTCTAAGTAGCTACTATCCCGATTGAAAGATTGTATAAATAGAGAATGAGATTTGATTTTGTATTTAAGAATATACTAAACGGAATATTTGAAATTCTTTTGTAGAGACTGATGTTTATCTTATATTTTTTTCTTTTTATTGGAAAAGTGTTTTATGGAGCCCCTGAAGAAGGTACAGGTCGAAGGTCATCTAATGTATGCTGAACCTCAAGACATTTTTGGTAATCTGGACGAAATTTGTTATGTAAGTAAACATTATCAAAACAAAAAGCTTAGATCTTTATTGATATCAATGTAAATAAACGATGCTTTTGCGAAAACATCGTAATATAATGTGATTTCTTTTGGTTAATAGAAACCTTGTGAGTGGAAAATTCAAGACCATTAAAAACTCAAAATGACAACAAACAACTGCTAGTCCGTTTTTCTACCTAAACCTGTTCTCATTGAAAATATATTTTTTTTTATTTTCAGGTCAGTTATACATTTTGTAAAGACTTTATTGCAGTTTTATTAAAAGACATGAGCTCATCTGGTTTTGGTAGTACGAGAGCATTGCTCAAAGCTTTTGATCGTGTAAGTATGGATATACAAAGAAACAACCAAATATCTTCTTTATTGCAAAGATACATTTAACATGAGACAACATATATTTTTAAAACGGTTTAAATTCCATCAATTTAAGTGTTCACTGCCTTTTTTGCCCCTTCTGCCTTCTATTTTATAATTTACTAAGAAAAGTACACAATACCATTGTATTTGAACATAAACACAAGGACTTAAAGGGGTACCCAACACCTAAGGGAAATAACTCTGTAAGATCATCTAAACGTTTTAATCAAGTGTCATTTTATATTAAAATCAATGCATCTCAGTGATAAAAACTTTTGATGATGAAAGTGTTATATATCTATTGAAATAATTCCAGAGAAATTTCATCAAAGTAAATGTCTAAACAAAATATAAAGAAAATTAAACGAGTGGAATTTATTTTCGTGATGGTGTTGGGTAGCCCCTTAAATGTTATCAGAACAGACTTGCGTCGAAATAATACAAAATGTTTAACTTGTGAAGCAGAAATTCCTTTTATGATATTAACATGAAAATTACACTTTTGTAAATCCACTTTAACAAATTTAGCAAAAAATGAGGAACATCTTGTCTCATGTTCAGATTACATCTCTACAAGTCAACATCATGACATTAACTTGAGGTATATTGTGAATATCTAAATTACCAAAAAGATATTTAGAAAGTTCCATGTGATCATCTGTAGACACATTCAACATTGGGATTATGTTGCCCTTTGCCTGCACAAAAAAAAAACTATAAAAATGAAATACGGTCCAAACGTTTATCATTAAACAGTATGTGTGCAGAATTTTTTAAGTTCCTTTCTTTTAATCATGAACTGTATTAATAAATTTTAGTATTTTGTCTTATTGTCATCGAGACGAAATTATCTCTGATCTGATAATAGAACTAAGAATTAAGTTTTTGTTCATGTGTCAGTCCTATCCAGCTGCGTACTTTTGTGCATAATGATAAGTTTTCAGTTCTTAAAACTAATTAACTTCTTCATTAGAAAATAGTCTTTGAAAACACGTTTGTCTTCCGTTATCTTTTCTAACTTAAACTTGGAAACTTGAATAATAATATGAATTCATCTAGTTATTATGTAGAAAATCAATAGAACCCATGCAATTT
Organism: Geukensia demissa; assembly: GCA_034783895.1. Taxonomy (NCBI): domain Eukaryota; kingdom Metazoa; phylum Mollusca; class Bivalvia; order Mytilida; family Mytilidae; genus Geukensia; species Geukensia demissa. The sequence continues at coordinate 8,909 of JARWCS010271257.1, forward strand.
TGCCAGTAATAAAGCATCCTTTTACAAATTTATTGAGGGAACTTTTGGCAATTATCTATGGATATTTTATTTGACACCAGTTTTCTTGAAATTATAAATAATAATTATGATGCTTTATAAAAATATTTAAAAGACAGATAAAAGTAGGAACCAATTTGCAATTAAATAGTAGACTGACTAATTTGACAGTCAACCCGGATGGCAATCAATCTTTATTTTCATTTAATCAAAATCAAACCTTCATTACTCAAGTTTTATTTAAGTTTCTTATACTATTTGAATTTTTTTTTAAATTGACAACCTCAGTTTCTGACGGCCATGGAGATTGTGAAAGGACAGTTTCACTTGAGTGACGTCTATCTATGCTTGTTTCTAATAAACTCAAATAGTATGGATCTTGGAGCGATTTCTCTGATATGGTCTAGTGTATTTTCAGTCAGACTGTTGCAATTAATTAAGTTTAATATTTGGCTTTCGTGGCTTCATTGACATTATTATAGGCAAATATTTGGTATTTGTTTATGTTTGGTAAAGGACATGACATTTTACTCAGCAATTATGGAGAAAATTAATATGTGATGAATGATTCGACGTCAGTCAAAAGTGATAAAAAAGACTTGCACGGCTAAACACTATCCAAAGCACAAACAACCCTTTCATTTTAGCTGTATATCATATTTTGTGGTTTCTTCATAATAATGACATTGGGGTTAGAATAGAGAGGTGCATTTACGAAAATGAAAAAAGTACCCGAGTCATTACTAGCAACGGAGATGAAAAGTATACTTGAATCCATATCATGTCGATAAAAATCAACAAGATACAGGGTTTGACTGTCTTTAATTGATTGTTTACCACCCTTTATCGGATCATTTAGACGTTCGTTCATTTGGAACTGCCTTGATAGTACAGCACAAATAGCAGCTGGTAAAAATACCTTACCAATACCAAACATAATGTGAATTTCTACTCCAAAGGTATACCAATACTCAAAATCATACGGCTATGCTTCATCCAAAAAGATATTTGGTAATGATATGTAATATCACACGATGAATTTGGAATATCGTCTATGTAAATTCGGCATGGATCTGGTTAAAAACAACATTTTAAACAATTTTACATATTGCATCCTTTTTAGGAAGTCAGTTTAATTTTCCGCCAGCTGTAGAATTCGTAAATAACCTTATTTTAAAACCCGATAGCTCATAAACAACAACGTTCGCAGTTTAGTTGTAAAAACAAAATGATAATAATAATAATAATAATAATAATAATAATAAACATTAACTACATTGTGGCAGTGCATCAAAATTTCTGCAAAAAATGAAAAGTCTACTGTTGAAAATTGTACCAATGGACAGGAAGTTTTTACGCAAAATAATGATGATGTAGAAATATACAACTGATATTTTAATGAGTGCTGCACATTTTTTTTTAGTTTATTGTTCATTCAAAAGACGGCGGAGTGTACCATACATATTGCCTTAACTATACAAATGCTCTAACATACATTGACAAACTCAGGAGTCGAGATGATTTTGCAGAATTTGAAAAGGTAATTCTAAAGATTGAAACTGTTTCCGTGGAAACAATTGGTTATATAAAAATACGGAAAGTTTTCAAAGGCTGATCAATAAATGTCTGTAATTATTGCAGCTAATCACAAACGTGTAAAACTGAATTCGGATACTATTTAAAGACGTTAGAAAATAGCCATTTATATGCAAAATGGTATGTGAGAGTCCTCAATAGCTAATCTATTAGGGATTCTGGCAATTATAACGGATTTTAGATTTTCCTCCTCAGTATTCAATTATACCAAAATGAGATGGCTAAAGTCCAAAAAAATGCTACACACATCAGTATCAAGTTGATATATGGCAAAATATTAATGCATCCATCTTTTAATAGATACATGCCTAATAGATGACATCAGAAACATTACATATTCGTTACAAATGTATTGATCTCATCATGAATTTGGCAATGAGGGAAGTATCGTACAAATATCTATTACAAACATGATGACATAACTTTCCATTTGTAGTTAATAAGTAGCAACATTACAGCTGCTCCAGCGTATGTGGTATACATCGCACAGTTCTAACGTTAATCGATTACATGTGTCCAATATATCGACCATCACTACCGAGCTAAGATGTTGACACAGAAACTGCTATAATCAGAGATACGTTGCTCCCGGTTTAAGTCATCATTGTTACGACATATCCATTTTCCAGCTGAAAACGGGTGTTTTCTAGAAGAAAACAGTTTTATTTGTCTTGTTCTTCGGATCTAAACAGTTGCTTTTGACAAAAAGTCTAGTGTAAGAAGTCGATATAGGCAATATTTAATAGTTTATTTTTCTTTTAAAACGAAATAAAAAATATTTACATTCATTTATGGAAGATTTACAGTTCATACTGATTATTATTTTTATGTTTTAGTGGTGTGAACAAGATCCAAGGTGCAAACGACTACAGCTCGCTGATCTTCTAGTAGCACCAATGCAGCATGTAACAAAATTCCCTTTATTGTTGGCAAACATTCGAAAGTATACAGATAACGAGGAAGAAGCTATTATGTTGGCAGATACTATAGATAAAATGGGGTCATCATTGCGTAAGTAAAACGACCGACTGAGGAATTTTGTTTTCTTCTCAATTATCTTCGTGGTACCGTTAGACGTTTGGTGGTTATTGTTTTCTGCGTTAAAGTATAAAGGTATCTGTACTTTCTGTAGTGAGTAGTTTACCCTTTGTTTCATAACTATATACATTGTGTAAATCTGTGAACCTTTCTATTGTCTGTAATACAAAACATTATAGTGGAATTCAATATCCGGCATTTCATGTGCCTAAAAAGTGTGTTAAATACAGTCATGATAAAAAGAGAAAAGGAGACATAATTATAAATGTCATAAATAATAATACTCTGCTGAGCTGTTCAGGTATTTGTGATGGATGTCGTTACTTAAGACGATTATTTATATTTTTGCATAATTTTCGTCATCGCAGTAATCTTTAATATCACATTGAAATTGGAGCGATATAAAATAAAATTATATTTTTTCAGTAAAACGAAATTCGAATACTTTGAAACTTAAATACGTTAAATCTTATTATAGGATAAAAGTTTTTGCTGTTTATATAAGTTTTCTTTATATGATATAACAGTAATGTTGTATAGAATGTATGGTGAGATAGATTTAATACTTAGTCATACATTAACATCATCTTAATTTGCGCACCTTTATTACAGAGCAAATGGAAGATAAAATGAGATGGGCCAAAAACTACGAAAGATTACAGGATATACAACGGCAATTAGTATGGCCACCAGTTACAGACTTCGACCATAGGATTTTCATTCCGGAGGTTTGTTGACATGTTAAAATTACGTACAAGTTTTCAATATATTGCCTAACTTTTGAACCTAATAGATTTTTATTTTCATTTATGAGTAAAATTTGTGGTATATGCTTATAAAATTTGCAAAATGTTACTAGACTGGTCAATCTGTCCTTTTCTATAAAAACGAGACAACTTGCAGCCAGCCAGTGTACTGCTGCTTTTTAAAACTAGCATGATTACTGTGACGTTTATTCGTATCCTGGCCTACTTTTCGGTTTTTATTGAAAAAGCTAGAGTAAACAATTGGTTCAAAGATGACCATCCAATCGACATGGTAAACCCAAGAACAAGACAATGGCGAAGCATAAAACAGAAAACAAAAATAAACACTATATGTACACCACAAAAACTGGCTATAACCTAAGCTGGTCCGGAAGGGTAACTAGTTTCTCCCCCATTTAAGAAATTCGCTATATTGCCCAAATTCAAATGCAGAAAATATCCCTCCTAATGTACTAGAATCGACATATATATATATGAACAACAAATGCCCCAAAGTGAACCAGAAAATTACTGGTCATATAGGGAAGACAAGTCCTAGTAAAATAGTGAAATGGGGGACAAGTCGACAAAATCTTTATTTAAATATCTAGGAAATTGCAGGTTTTGTATTCTTTTTGCAATTAATGACTATTATTGATAAATAAATATTTTATTTTAGTATTTAAAATCAACCTTACTTAGACAGCCATGTGAAAAGTTGTTATGTAACCCAACTAGGCAGTTGATTCATGAAGGACCGTTAACTCTGGTTGGTAAGTCATCAATGTCAAGAGGTGGATAAAGCCTCAAAGAATTTTTTTCTTACAAATGAAAGTTTCAAACAATTAGTTTTAAGGGTAAACAAAAATATTTCATTCTTGACAAATAAGAAATAAGAAATC
>JARWCS010271366.1:0-13208 GCA_034783895.1 Geukensia demissa
AGATATATAAGTCCGGATTTCTTCTTAATTTTCGAAAAATGGGTGATTTACGAATTATAGATTTTTACAAAATGCTATGCAAGTTCCCTTTCCAGCAATATCATATTTGTATAGATTAATGTATGTTTACATGTTATTAAACGTCCGTGAACTTTAAATTACTTTAAACGAAAATAGGCAAAAATAACATGGTGGGGTATAAAAAACACGGTATAACCTAAAAGCATCCCAACATTTAAAATATGAAAATTAAAAAAAGTTGGTGAGGATGAGTCCTGGGGGCGGGGTGCACGGTAGACCTACCTAGCCCACGGACTAATTTATAAGCTGGTGTAGATAAGTCTCCAAAACAAAGTGAAGACCAATAGTTCTTATCTGCTTTTTATCTCGCTTCAACGAAAGGCGGATGACATACTGCTATTAATCCCGTTTTTATTATCAGTTTTTCTTCCCCCTGATTTATGTCCGGAGCGAATTTGAATAACCATAAGTCCTAGATCACTCGTATTTAGTCGAAGTTGGATACCTCTTTGTAGATGTACAATTTCAGAAACAAATATTCAAAAATAGCCGCCATAATTCGATAAAAAATAAAACTTCTCATTTTCTTTGAAACTGTCACGTAGAACTGTTTATACTTTTAATTAATATTCAGGAGAATGACCGGACGAAATTATTGCAAATCAAAACGGGGTGGGTTTTTAAAAATGGTCACCCAATACTGCGCCTGAAATCGGTAAAGCTAAATATTGTCCGATTTCAAAGTCATCCAAATGATACCTCTGATTGTATAAACAAAATTTAATAATACAAGGGCCACCATGACATCCGCTTTTCTTGCAATGACAGTTAAATGCAGACCATCTTGACAAAAGAGCCTCTAGTTTTCTCAGAAACCAACGATTCAAACTCAATGAAACTTTACAGGATTGTTACCTGGTAAAAAAGTGTACTCTCCAGATTTCAGATTTAAAAATTACTGCCGCAGAAACGAGAAAATGTAAGGAAAGAAAATTTTCTTTTCACAATATCTACAGAGCAGAATTTTATCAACCTGTCGTCTTAGAACGCCTCGCATTAAATTATTAAACCTATGCAAAACCTCGAGTTAGTTTGACAAATACGGCTCTCATTGCCAAAAAAAAACAATAAGGATTGTTTTTCTTATTTTATTTGCTTTACAATTATCTCGGTCAGTTATATTGTCTTTAATTGAATTATTTACTTCAAAACTGATTAAACTTCACAAGATGGTTGGCCACAATGGATTGGTTTGCACTCAAGGTTTAAAATTTACAAAACATGTAATAGATAAATGTTATTTTAGTTCTAGTTGATATGTGCCAAATATATCTGTGATATTTAAACCAGAAATTAATCGGAAAAAAAATGTTACGCAGACTATTGCCAAAACGTTTAAAAAATAATTAACAATAGAATAAAGTATACCTCAGCACATTCTGACTTTAGTTCTAATCACCTGTCGTTTGTGACGTTTGTGGTGGTCAGAATATAATATTATAATGCCATTTGGTTCTAGGTTAACACCACCATATATGTTAGTGATGATGGTATACCTCGCCTTGTTTCCCTATCTGGGAAGTGGTCCAATTTGGCCTAAAAACGGACTCGAAAAAGACTATTGTGAGGACACCTGGTGGTATAATTTACTATACATACAGAATTTTACTGGTATAATGAATCAGGTAATAGACTTTCAAAACATCATATTATTGCATTAACAAGTAACTTACAAATGAATGAGCACATTATAACATCTATAATTATGTCACCCTGAACAAACGTCGGGTGACATATTACTATTTTTATATTATTCCACTTAATTTCTGTCCGCAGCAAATCTCAAAAACTGTAAGACTTAACTCCCTCATATTTGGTCAAAAGTTAGAAACCTATGTGAAGATGTGCATCATTTGAAAAAATTTAAAATGGCCGGAATTTACAAGATGGCCGAATTAATTCCTCCAAAATTCGAGATTCAATATCTCGAAAATTGTCAAGTAGAATTGCGTGAATCTTATAATAAAAGTTTAGATGACTGCACGGAATTTATAAAATTGTGAATCATGTTAAATCTTTATTTTTCTAGAGGATGTTCTTCACAAAGTTTTTTTTTCAAAGTTAGAATTCGTCATTTTTCGGATTTTTTTTTACACTATATACCAAGAGCGAATCGTAAAACGGTTGATTGTTGTAACACGCGAATGTGATTGTTGTTTTCTAATAACAAACAGACAGTCTTGTCATATTCTTGGCAAATACTTACGTATGAAAGTAAAAAGTGTAGTTGTTTTACTCCAGTTAGTTACATACGTTCACGGCAAGCCTAAGTACGTCGTTATTTATTGCCTATGTTACAAATTCTCATGTTTATAGGCAACGTTGTCGCTGCATGATACAAAAGAGATAAACAGACAAAAAATGGCTTTTAAATCCTACTAAACATTATTTATTGTTATTTTTGGGGGGAAAAACTTAAAAATAAGTTCGTCATTTTTACTGAAAGATTTGGAAATATTCCCATAAATTAAGTCTTCGTCGTTCAGAGGTGACTTCTGATTATTTTTGTTCCGATTGTTACACTGCTACTTCTGATTTTTGACAATGCAACGTCTGAATTCTTAAGAAGCGACTCCTGATTGTTGTATTTAAAAGAACGTTATAGGAAAATAAATTGTTTTCTTCATTAGAAATTAGTCAAATTATCATCGGGAAATTATAGAAAAGAACGAATTAATCATGATGTTTGTGTCATGCATCAGTCTTGTTTTCGTGAAACATACGAGCTTACATACTAACAGTGTTTTATTCCAGAATATTATAACACAAACAATGTTTCAATAATATCTCAATTTGGTGCTTGTCATAAAAACATATATTATACGGTAAAGTTATATGAAAAGCCAAACTGAAAATTTAGGGAAATCATCACCGGTTTAAGATCCGGTATTTGTTTCATTTCCATATGCACTGGTTTAAGAACCTATTATTGTGAGTATGTGTTGTTGTATTTCGTCTTGGTCTAAGACTGAATTCACACTATATTTTGATTGACCACATATTTACTGAACTCATATATATATATAATATGAGATTTGATATAATGTCTATGAGACAGCCATCAAAAAAGCATATATTTCAATCATCGAGGTAATCGTAAGCCTTTCACAAATGGAGAAAGATCCACACCTAAAAACAAGCTGTGAAAGGTCCAAGAAATAGAATGTAACGATAAACAAACAAAACAATAATTGGCGAATTTATTTTACAATGTAAATAAACGAGTAACAGTGAAACATAAAAACAACGACATCCACTGGACTACAGGATTTTGGTTTGGGACAGACACAAGAAGTATGTAGCGGTATTACACATGTCTGTGAGCTTACAAACCTCTCCTAACCTCAAACAGTGATGTCGCAAAACGACGTGAAAACAAACATTAAAAAACCAACCGTGTGCATCTTCTGGAGACGGTACACAGTATGTAAACAATGTATATTATGATGTACCAACCTCGAAAAGGTGCTCGCTGTTTTCATGTGTTCTCTCCCTTCCTTTTCGTTAACGTTGACTTTAGGATCTTTAGAGGATATTAAAATTTAAGTTTAATTCCCGCTGCTTAAATCAATGTTTAAGTACCACTCTGAATACAATCCACTCATTTGTTTTTTATCTTTAATGGTTCTTTAATCTAAGGATATGATATTGTTGAAAATTTGGGAGAAACGAATTGCTTGAAGGATAGTACATTCATATTTGTTGGACTTGACTTGGTTTATGCAAGTACATACCAGTTATTCTTTTTGGAAAATAAGTAAATAAATATCGATTTTCACTAAGAAAATTTTAGTATATGCACAAAGCCACAAAAAGAGCCACCATTTGATATTTACGAAGATAGATGGAAAGAATTTGAAATAAAAAGGTAGAATGCAAATTGTCGAAAAATGCAGACTCAAATTTGAGAAAAATATGCAGGACGCTAATTTTCTAAGATTTGAATGGTGTTGCATATTTAAAAAAAAATCTAGGCACTCAAGCGCATCGAAAAAAGGCAGGGTAAAATTGTTGTGAAAAAGACAGGATTCAAAGCTATTTCTAATCCCATCCCAATTAAAATAAAATGGTTGCTCCTTTATAGAGATGTTAGTAAATTTCAATAGAGTATAAGGGCATTAAATATGCATATTTGACTACGATTTCTACATTTACCTTACATGAAGAGAAAAAATGTCAAATATTCATTCAAAATTTGGGAATGTAACAAAGAAATACCCTAATACATACAATTATTCGGTTGTTGTTAATCCAGTCGAACTGTTTAAATGAAGTTCATTGGTAATTTTTTGCTACATTGTAATCGTATTACTACCATAGGTCACAGAAATAATTCGTCGCGTGTGTATAAAAGATAACAAAATCAGGTATCGCAGTGTTCACAATCACGTACTTCGTGAACAACAATCACATGTCGCATTACAATAACTTTATTGAAACCAACACATTATCATCCATCATACACGATTAAATTGCGATTTTTTAATACTTTATTAACTCAAATATATTACCAACAATTTCAAATATTTATGTTAATGCAGACGTTGAGAAAACAAATAATATTTGTTAATGGGCCTGCTTCTTTCGAATGATGCTGTGTTATAGTTTTCATATTTTTATGTGCTTGGTTATATTTTTGTTAGACGTTCTTCTTGAAAATGAAATGTCGGAATGAGTTTTTTCTTGTTGTGCAAATTAGTCGTCGTACCGGATGAATTTTCCGTCTGATCCCATAATCCTGCTGGGAACAAAATTCACATTCGCGGATTACAAAAATCAACCGTTTTTACGATTTGCACTTTGGATATAGTATTTTATATCAATAAAATCTCAACAAATCTTTACATAAACAAAGTGTCTGTAAAAGCAAAATTTATTGGATAGAGGTTCCTGTTACTGTAAGCACAGCTCACTTTAAAAATCGACTTTTTAAAGTTTTGAAGATTTTAAAATGGGATATAGTTGACATACCTTTTATGAAATTTGATTTGTCATCATTTTAAGTGCAAAAGATTTTTTTATTATCGGCGAAAAAGTGTATGAATGGGAAAATTTCTATAGTAAATTTTTTGCTGCATTAAAACAGTTACTTCAATTTCCTAAATAATGATTGTATTACTTTAAAATTGTGTTAAACTGTGAATTATATTTATCTAATCATAAATCAACCAAAAATTTGAACTTGTGACATGAAAGGGCCAATTAAAAGCTAATATAGAAAACCCGCGAAAGTGAATTATCTCCCTTCTCTTTTACAGAATTCTGTAGACAATGCAACTTACCCAGATTTGAGGCAACCTTTCAGTAAATTTGCACAACTATAATAAATTAACAACAAGTAAGACGGATATTTTTTTTAAGCATTGGTCGATCCAAAACAGCTTGAAATACAATAAAATTGAAAAAAGCTGATTTCTAAAGTGAACAGCTTCGACAGTAGTCCTAATATCCCAGGATTCTGAAAAAGGTATTCGGGGTGACTTCTGCCATTGCTTGTAATGGCAAAGATTGTCTAATACGTTTTATCCTTCTGTCCGGAGGTATTTCAATTCTGATGTGAGTGTAGTCATGTGTTGACACTTGAATAGTTATCCTAGAAAAAAAGATGACAGTTGTTTAAAACACAACACAGATACATTTAGAAGCTAAGTTGCTGCTTGGTTGTTTTGAACAATCACCTTAAATTTAGTTCAGTGCTGTTTACACATCTTCCTCAAATACGGAATAAAGTCCTAAGGGTGAGTATACACAATTGAAAATGATCATAAAATTAAATTCTAGGAAAAGAATTGTTTTGGATGTTTAAAGTCTTCCGTTGCCATGGTACTGCCCAAACGAAACGCACGTTTTTACAATATTTAAACTATCACATAATTTTCGATACTATTCGAAAAGCCGAAATGAGCATTTTAAATACAATGATTTTACTTAATTTTACTTAATTTGATTGTTTTTTAAGAACTTAATTTCCTTAAGATTGTAAAACATCAAGGTAATCCTTCAATATATCATCATAATTAAAAATGATCAACTTATTTGAATACTATACAAGGTAGTTGTAAAGAAAAGTATGCATTTCTTGGATTGGATGTTCGCAAAGGAGCAGGTAGATATTATTTGATCTTATATTAGGGTTTTGAACCCTCTTTAGTACATGCTAAAGCAATTAAAGCGACAAATTGCTTTTAAAACTGGACGTGTAGTGTCAGTAAAGGTTGAAGGAATGTACAAAAGTCATGGTTGTTCTCACCTGAAATATAGTAAAGGGAGATGTGGTATGATTGTCTATCAGGCAGCCTTCCAAAGCGTGTAAATTACAAACTTCTACAGGTTACCTTATGGCCTTAAATTTTGGAGACGTATCAAAATCCTACAAAAACAAACAGTTATATATAACTTAACATATACTTAAAATTAGTCTAAATACATTTATTTCAGTGTTTCGCTTGGGCCTGGTATTTAGCAAACGATATGCAGTTATATGTCATAAGCCCTATAATAATAGTTCCATTATTTTTGTAAGTATGCATATAGATAAGAAATTAAAACATGTAATACACCGAATGCAACTGGTCAAAGTTTATACTGAGTTTAATTCCAAGACAGGTAAACGCCAAAAATATTAAAACAGGTATTAGTACTCTTTGCTACGCATATTGTATTCAGGAAGACTGGTCGCCTCGAATTTAGAGAAATTTGTCTAAGTAAGGGGAAATATCTTCTTGTGGAATGTTAGCTTACCAGCACGTTGATGTCAGGCAAAACATGTCGGTTATTATATTTTCATGAGAACAATAACACTTAATCATGTTAATACTGCTGTCCTTTGTTTTCGATTGATGTCTTTGTTTTAAAAATGAGGAATATATCGATTGTGCTTGGATTTTGAACTAAATATCAGAAACTATGAGTCGTTTTTCCTAAGACAGTACATCTAGTTGTTTTTTCCTTATTTGATTTGTAATTGGTTTTAAGATTTGTGTTAACGTCATTTTGTAACACCACTGCCTCAGACTAGGGAAGGATTGAGCACCCAAAAACATTTTATACCCGTTTTTATGCCCGTCCTAAATCAGGGTTCAGTGGTTGCCATTGGTTTTACGTTTTCTGTTACTCGAATTACATTGTATGGTTACAGTTACATTTGAACTGTCTCACATTTTTGGGGTCATTTACAACTTACCTGACCATATTGACCTTTTCAATTATAGAAGGTCTGTAGATGTTGGATTGTTTGTGAAATGAACTTTGTCAGTGGTTGTCTCATAGACCACCATCACAACACCTTTCTTATCTATATATATCCATGTTCTCTATGCAAATCGAGTCAAGTGATTCACGGACGACAAAAATAAACTGTAAATCAAGAAGAGCCAACATCATGCCATAAAAAGGTCCAAGACTAGCTAACAACAACTTCACAGGTTTAAAAGGACCAAGAAGATCACTTGTTACATATAGCTTACACTTACATTTTGTTCCTTTTTTAATCTCCTTTGCAAGTCTGTAACTGCCTGTTGTGTTTTTATAATATATATTCTAAATGAATACAAAATACTAGTACTCAATTAAGAATATGTAAAGTTTTTGACTTAGTAATCCTAGCTTAATTGGTGTTTTGTAGCCACGTTAAGATGGAAATTTAGACAGTTAAAAGGAAGGAAAGCGTGTGCTACTCTTTCAATATTTTTAGTGTCTTGCGTTAATCCTCATAAATTCTGCAAACTTACTAATTACTTGCATTTTTGAATAAGGTACATACTGGGTTCTTACATGCGTTTTCTTAAATTGAAATAGTTACTTATTTTGAGAAACTGCAATAGATCTTTAATCTTAATTCAATCATGAATAAACAATTGATTTATATTCTATTTTGCAGTTCAAAAATTGCTGGAACTATTGTGGCTGCATGTTTTTTGTTAGGTACATCAGTTGCTACTGGTATAATTTCTACACACTATAATCTTCCGGTATCAACATTGACGTAAGTACTTTATTTTATCTTTAATATCATTGCTAACGCTCTGGAGTGATTTTGTCTATTATTGAAAGTCGAAAGAAAACTTGTAATTTGTACTCTCAAAGACCATCTAAACACATCTCTTAAATCTATATCAATGGTGTGTTGATGTGAAATACCACGAACACATGACTATAAGCGGGTAAATCCTCCAATTATACTTGAGCTTTTGAAATATTTTGATCAACATTACAAGACATATTTTTAAATTCGTAAAATTGTATAAAATTAACTATTGTTTATAGCTAAATGACAGCAAATTCTAACATCTTTAAATGAGCATGCAAAACATCTCAGTCGAAAATAAAGCTGCAATTATATTATTTTTTTCTGAAACTTTCAAAAAACAGGTTTAGTTTATGTATTTTTGATTGTAGAGGTTCCTTCTTAGATTATTTTGATCAGTATTATGTAAAACCATACACAAGAATGGGGCCATACCTTGTTGGGATGTATACAGGATACATCTTGTACAGAACTAAGTGTAAATGTTACATGAACAAAGTATGTTGAGTTTTATTATTATTTTGAGTTTAATTTTTCCTTTGTGTATGAAGATGGAATCATTACACATTATCAATATGACTACCCAAAATGATTTAGTTATGTCAATGAAAGAAACAGGCACATTTTTGACAGTGTATTCAATGGTCAACTGACATTTTAAGATTTCATTTCGATTTCATGCATAATTATCAGATATTTGATACATTTTCATCAATTTTGATAGTAAACTTTTCACAACAACAGTACCAAATTTTCGACAATAAAAGATAAATGAGGACCAAATGTTTAGCTTAAATCTTTTTTTTTTTTGTTGTTGTTTTTGTGTGCTTATATCTGTTTTCAACATGTGGTCACATTAAATTAAATATCTCGACAGAAAATAAAACAAGTGCATAGTCCAAAAAGACAAAACAAATATGAAACAAACTAAAAGATCAAATAAAACAAAAGACCAAAGGCTTGAAATCCACGAACTCCTTTTGTAAAAATGACCAAATTATGACACTGTTGTTGTTGAAAAGATATATTCACACCAAAATATGTTATACAGTATTAAAAGAAGTTTGGTAAACTACAATAACACAAATTCTTTAATTCATATTTAATACAACCAGTGTCGAATACCAATGTGAGAGATCATCAAGAGTGCATAGTATAAAGAGACAAGACAAAATTGAAACCAACTAAAAGATCAAACGAAAATAAAAAGAACAAAGGATAAGAATCCAATACATGAGGGGATCAGGTGCTCATTAAGGTAAGCATCCCCTGTCCTGCGCGCAGCAGCTGTCGATGTTGATTTTGAAAATCAATTGAACGATTCGAAGAGTGTATCTGATTGGTTTTTTCAGCCATTCCTGAATTCGCCCCCTCCCCCTTGGGATATCCAACAATGAGGAGAAACGTGAGAAGAACAATAACTTCCTTTCTTTCATCTTCTCTTTCGCTTAAAATGCATTTTTGATTTTTTATTTGTTTACTTCTTCGAAATACTGACTCATAACAGTAAAGCCCCTGCTGAAAACTTTAAAGTCCCAACCATGTATTGGCTGCCAAAATTGAAAAAGGAAACCTTCAAATACCGTTTTATTGAAGCGTTCAGAATTGTACAACAACTAAAAATTCAGTCATTCTAACACTCATTATTTTCTAGGTGTGAAAAAAAATTGTCTTGATTTTTTGGACTAAGTGATACACCTTTTGATGGTTACTATTTCCACCTTTCATACTACACGTCAAATTAGCCTTTTCAAACAGAAATTTTCATATCTCATCGATTGTGTTTTTGATTAAACAGTTAAAAAAATACATTTCCTGTAGTGATTGAGATTTTTCTTGATTAAAAGTATGTTTCAAAAGATATACTTAATGGACTTGGGGAGAATTAACTTAGTAAATGTTCCTTTTGAGAATATTTTTTCAGGTTAGGTTAAAATCATCGACAGGTGGAAGGAATTCATGTGAGCACTAACTGTTTTCTTTAATGCACATTAGGTCCTATCGTCCCTTCACTGTTATGATTCCCAGATTATGCCCGAATTCTACAATATCTTTCTAAGTCAGGTTTAACAGATAAATTTATTAATGCGTGACGAATCTTTGTAGTTAATAACCCGAACACCGACACTACCATGCATTCTTAAGAACTGACTTTTAATAAAACTAATCTGGACAGCAGCAGTTGTTCTTTTTTTATTTAAACGTATATATTTCTTATCTTGTTTTAAGTGCCAGTGTAAGCAGCGATTGTTTAGATTTAAATTATTTGCATTGACAAATTATTAAGTCAATGCACTCGGTTACCATAAATTACTGAAAAATTTACTAAATATTTCATAAATATGAAGATGTGATTTTATCATTCGGCTTCGTTGATAAAAAACGAATATTACTCCCAATCATTTATATATATATGTTGTAAATAAAGCTTGTAAATTAATTCACAACCTATCAGGAGTTATCAGTTATTTGAATAAATTTGTTAAAATAAACTTAAACTTAAGCTTATTATCAAAGGTATATTTATAATACTATCTTAGGTCATATGTTATCTCGTGTTGTATGTTTAATTGTTTGCATATCACCTATCGACTTTAAGAGTAAATCTAATACAATTTGTTTTTAAGATTGTTTTTATTCATTCTGTAAAACGGTGATCCATGTTAGCCTAATGGTTGAGCACTCACAAACATGTTTAACACAGCAATATACCTTATGTGCATGTTCCAAGGCAGGAACCTACAGTCTAATGGATCTAATTGTTTTTATGCTTTACTGTTACTTGTTTTACATTTTAAGCTTAAATGGCCGATTATTGTTACATTTGAAAGTCTTGTGAGGCCTTCGATACAGTGTGGATAATTGTCTATTGTAAAAGGCCATAATGCAACTTATATATTTTTTGAAGAAGCTGACTCGTAGACATTCTTCCGACTTTCTTTTTGTATACGGCTAGATACTGGTAAAATAAGTATTTCACAAATGTGTGTAATAGTATTCAGGTTTTTGGTTGTTATCAAGGCTTTAAAGCAGTAGTTTTGTTATTTTGATAAGTCAATTCTTATTTTATCTTGAGTTTTTTTTTAAATTCTTTTAAATGGTTACATTGTTTGACGTCTAGCGTCTTGGTATGACTTTAGTTTCTTCTATCAGTTCAACTTATATAAAATGATGAATTAAGAGATAAAACAATAAGTATTTAATCTGTATTTCCAGTTGCTGAATATATTTTTATGGGGATTTTTTGCCGCAGTGGCTTTAGCTGTACTTTATGGCGTTTACGAAGAATTTAATGGAAATAACTTCAAGACTGAAGTAGCATCTCTATACAATACCTTACATAAAACTGCATGGGGAATGTCAGTATGCTGGGTTATATTCGCATGTGCAACAGGCAATGGAGGTAATGCTGACCTTTGTGGTACAAATGAATTACATCCCTTCTTCTTCACAGCTAACGGTAAAATGATAATCCCATTTTACATACAATTAATATGATTTTTAAAGTGAGTAACGATTTTTTTCAATTTTTAAATGTTAAAAGTGGTAATTAGAAGTTGATCCACAGTATATGAGTATACAATATATTTAGCAGGACAAGCCACAACGTTTTAAAACGAAAACGTCAAAAAGAAAAGATGATAATATTAGAAAACTTCAGACAGTTCTATTAGGAAGTTTTCAAAATAGGCTCTTTTCCACCTGTCTACCAGAACACTTTACCTCACAATCACTATAGTGTATAACAAGTACAAAACAATGATCACCTTTAAAGGCAGTTTTTCTTAACAAACTGTTGAGTTTTATAATACAAGTTAGAATACAAAACCTCAGGAAGGATGCAAAGTCAAAACTTCAAATCGGAAGCAAATAAAAATCACAGCAACAAAAAATGTATATTTCGAACTACGCAAACATCTTTTTAAGGCTGGATAAAGTTCTTAAAAGGTTTAACATTTTGTGTACAATCTGTTTGATAAAAGAACGACACTATTTTTTAAGATCTTGTTACGTGCCCCATGGAAATCTAGTGAACTAAATGCAACATCTTAACGAGAAATTATGCAGTACATAATCCAGAAAAGATAAGAATTGTGTCTTTCTGGCATATATTCCATATTCTTTCTTTTAAACAATAGAAGATTTTTATTGGTAAAAACGTATTTCATAGGCACTACAAACACTATAACTTTTAAGTCGTAAAAAGATTTATGTACCCGAGCAATCTGATATACTTTGATTGTATTTTTCTTTACATAAGTTCATCAGTCAGTGACGTATTGCTAAAAACGATGTAATATTATATAGGTTTTGTCAACACTATCCTGTCCTGGAAAGGATTTGTGCCTCTGAGCAGACTGACATACTGTGCGTACTTGGTACATCCAATTGTGATGTACTATTACATATACACAAGAAAACAACTTGTTTACTTGGACTATCACCAAGTTGTAAGTAGAATGATGATAATTTTAATTCCCTTTGAAGATCTTTAAAAAGTAATAGTATCTCACAAACATTTATAAAAGGAATTTAGTATTAGTGACATTTACAGATAAAGCTTTCCATACCAAGTATGTTAACAATGGATAAGCTAAGCTGTAATATGGGAAATAATTAACAACCATAAGTGAACTGACTCATTGTGTAAAATTGTTGGTAGTATTGTACATTCCGATCAACATTTTACTGCTCACATTAATCATGCCCTGCATATGCCACTAATTTCTGCTTGGTCCAAAACTAAAAAACTGATGTTTTTTATCAGCCTTTAAGCAAGGGATGACTTCCAATAAACTGTTTCAGAAATGTAACGGAATTCTGAGGTCTTCATTTTTCTGATTGATTTTCATTGGTTAAGACGTCATTTTCGAGGACGCTGAGATTGCTCAATGCCTTTTACGAGGACTGAAGGTCATAAAAACAACTAATACAGCATAAATAAAACACATCAAAACTAATAAAACCAATACAATTTTTATTAGTTTTCAGTGTAGTGTTGTGTGTTCTATGTTTGTCTTTCGTTTCGTTTCATTTTCATGGTCTTGTCTGTCTTCCGACTTACGATTTCTTTCTGCCCCTTTGGTATCTTCGAATTCCT